>UZAF01021176.1:0-11904 GCA_900617895.1 Haemonchus placei | reverse complement strand
CACTGAGGTGGGCGGAGCTAATATAAAAACTCATATCTCTGTTCAAAAGTGTTCTACAACGCGGGAAAAGGGTTCAAAGGCTTTTGAGTGAATTTGGCCAATTTTTCAAAGTGAGCGCGGTTTGCACTGGGGTGGGCGGGGCTGAGATAAAAGTTTTTGATCCATCCAAAAAGGCTCAAGAGTGAGGAAAAGGGGTGGTTAGCAGTTATAGAAAAGTAGTGTGAATCTCAAAATTGGGCGGGTTATGCCCTAGGATGGACGGGGTCAACATCAAAAATTCATAAATTTGTTCAAAAAGGTCCTATAGCGTAGGAAAAAAATTGGTCATAGGCCACTGACGAGATGTTGTCGAATGCCCAAAATGGGCAGCGCTTGCATCGGGCTAGAATCAGATATTCATGACACTCAGATATCTAGATATTCATTTCAAAATGTTCCACAACGCGGAAAAGGGTGTCTAGAGGTCATAGAAAGGGTGTGGTCGAATCTCTATAGGAGAAGGGGTTAACAACGCAGTGGGCAAGTCCACGGAGGGCGTAGCGTGCGATCAGAATGGTTTCGACGGAATTACATAGTTCCTGTTCCAGGGTACCTGAAGCGTTCAACTTTTGATAGGAGTACAGGAGGCAAGATGGGAACCCTGAGTGTGGGTAGCAGGACTAGAGTCCACGCACTCCGAGCGGGGCATGAATAAAAGTTGCTACTTCAGGGTTGATCCTCGAAATTTGGGGTCCGGGCGGCAGAGTACATTGATGGTGCGTGATCGGACTGGACAACGTGTACTGAAGGTGGATCGTGGGAAAATTTATCCCTAACGCCAGGGCGTTCAAATTGATAAGGAATGGAGACAGGCGGTAAGACTGGACTACGGGAACAGCGCAGAATCCAAAGCCGACGATTCTGTTCAGAAGCCTTCCAAATTCAAAATATCGTTAATTCACAGCTTTGCTCCCTCCAGATATGGAGGAACCACGTATGATGAGACTAACGCTTTGGGAATGTTGGCCGATATACCGATTCACTATATATTTGTTGTATAGGTGACCGGTAAGGAAGAAGAAGAGATGTGGAGGGGATATAGCTGTAAACGCAGCGGCAATGACACCCGATTTTGGCCAGTCCCAATTCGTAGTACACGATATGAGGCTGCTACTTACTACTCTTTGTTTTTCGAGAAGAATAGGTAGGGAGTGATGATAGGCCTAAGTGTGTCGCTGCGTTTATTGGAGTGTGTGCCGGTGCATCTTTAACTGGGAACTGCCTGCTGTTCCCGTAGACCTATAGCGTTTGAATTTTATAGGAGTACAGGTGGCAGGATGAAACCACTTTAGGTAGGTGCCAGGACTGGACCTTCCATGAAGGGGGCGCACCATGCGCGAAATATGTTAAGTTGGACCTAGATCAATCAGATTTGGAAGGTGGCAGCATGAGAATTTTTCCGTTAGCCGGTACGACTAGATTCCACATGCAGGGGTGGGTGGGCGTGCGCATAGATAATGAACTTGGACCTAGATCGTTTAAGTTTGATAGGGGTACAGCAGACATACGGGAGTGCTCATGGCAGATGACACGACTGAAGATGAAGGAAGAAAGGAATGAACCAAGTCACCTCAACACACATGAGTTGAGCAGGACTTCGCTCATTACGGGCAAGGCGCTCACGAAGTGTGTGTGTGGCCGGAAATTTATAATACCTATCTCCACCGGAGCGTCTAAATTTGGGAGGGATTTGGGCGGCACGTCAACTCCACAAAAAGAGTTATTTATCCATTGACCGCTCCCGCCTTGTTCACGGCACCAGTGGTTGATCGATACAGCACAGGTTGGCCGTGTCTACTTTATTGACTGAATTTTGAAGCGTGTTCATTTCACTTTTACTCCGTTTTTTTGATATATACAGCTGTTTATTCTACGTCGATAGCTTAGTAGTTTCCATTCGGTGGAATTCATTTCGTAGTGTCTTGCTTTCTTCTTTTAAAAATATCAGTTGGGCTACGCACGCTGACGCGTGCACCCTATGCCCACAATCGCTTATTTAAGGTTTGTTAGTGGATTAATAAAACCGCGCCCCAATGACATTTCACAAGCTTCATCGCGCCTACGTGACTTGCGGAGGGACGCACAAATGAACATACAAAGAGGCACACAAACTTACCGCTTTATATTGCATATAGAGAAATTGGTGAGACGGGAAGAGTGCTGGGCATACGCGTCGAAATACATTTAGCAGGTAAAAGGCAAGGAAGCCTACTCACGCCACTTGGGAGGCATCCACTAGAAGAACATCGGGGCAAAGATTTCGATATCAAATGCGAAATCGTAGCCCTCGAGAATGAGATCGGTGCCAGAAATATATTGGAAGCTCTGTACATTTGCGAGAGGAATTCCAAGCTGAACAATCGAAATGAGTGCATTGCCACAACGAGTGAACTTCTGCCATTAATTCCCTTTGTGGGCTTAAACCCGCTTACAAGAGACACAATATATTGAGAAATTTGTGGAGGATGACACGTCTCAAGGCGAAGACTGTGACGACGCGGGCGCTGACGCTGCTTAGGAACCCCGAGCGCCACCGGTTCGTCACTTGTCGCCGCAATAGCGTCGAGCGCCGACGGTTATGCTAAACGCTCTTCCCTCAAAGGCGCATGGCGCTTTGCTCTAAAAGCGCAATACCTGGGTGAGGCAGTAACAGATGCCTACTATACGCATTAATACTCATATAACCTCAATTATAATAAATAGAGAAGGGGACCCAGACAGATTTGTTAGAGGGGGTGTGCGGTATGGGAGCTGCACACTGAGCGTAGATATAGGCGAATCACACGAGAGAGGTCTGGCTACCAGTAAGCAGCTGGTTATATACTCGTCTCATGCAACATCGCGTGATGCGATTGAAGTCAGCTATCTTCTCTGCGTCCGCCAGCGAGTAGCGAGCGTACGTAACCTCCATACCTTACAGAAGGCTCGTCTTCGAACTCTGACGAAACACAACACAAAAGATCAATAGAAAATCTAGGCAAGAGTAAAGTAAAAAAGTTTTCGGGAACGGAGATTATGATTTCATACTTTCGTGGCGTAGATTCTTCATTTGATCCACCGTAGTCAGTTACAAGCCACCTTTTGGGCGCCACATTTAGGTTTTGATCTTATGTTACCACAGTTAGACCACTGTATTTGGCCGGTTCAGCTCCTATATAAACATTTTAACCAGGTTATCATAGTGTTCCGTTTGTATTGACTACTAAATCTTATCCATTGGTTCCACTCCAAATGGCGATCAGCATCGACTACTTCGTGCGGCCAACTTTACCAATCGTTTTCTTGAACGATGGATGCTGACACTGTCCGAGGAATCCTCAGCGCCTAAGTTGTTGCTCAACAGAGGGTGCTACACGCTGGCGTCGAGAGAGGTGCGAAATATTTTCTCAACGAAA
Source organism: Haemonchus placei (assembly GCA_900617895.1). Classification (NCBI taxonomy): domain Eukaryota; kingdom Metazoa; phylum Nematoda; class Chromadorea; order Rhabditida; family Trichostrongylidae; genus Haemonchus; species Haemonchus placei. The sequence continues at coordinate 8,470 of UZAF01021176.1, read as the reverse complement.
TATCATCCTCTCTGTCGTAGATGGTCGCCAGTTGTTGTAGATGTCTTCTTGTAGACAGTCGAGGAACACCAGTAGATACGTAGATTTATTGGAAGTAAAATCGGACACGAATGGATTGAACTCATAAAAACCTCTGGGTATTATTCTAACATAGTTACGTACAATGCGCGGGTTTGCACGATCTGTGATAACATGTTTAATTGGTAAGCTCAGTAATACCAACAACACCTCCCCTCTAAGTTGCATCGTATCGGGGCTTCTTAGGATCCAACTGGAGTCGGTGCTGTGGTCGTCGATTGCGTTGCGGTCGTCTTGGTGGATCGGCCGTAGTCGTCCGCGGCGCACGGTCCTTGTTCACACAATCGAAGAGTGGCGGACAGAACACATCTAAAAGAGTGTTTGTAGTGGTGGTTGTGGTTGCGTCGCCTCTAGGTCGTAGTTGGTCCACGTGTCGGGTCCATAGTAGATTTTGAAACTTACGAGGTACAGTTGTCTTTGCAACACGTAGAACGATGACACCCGGAGTCCAAGACTGCTTAGTTCCTCTGTAGTCTTTGGCGGAGACAGTATCGTTGGATTCGAACTTGCGACAGAGTGCTAGCGACGTCTGCTTGGGGTAGCACCAGGTCGAGATCGGTTCGCAGTCGGCGCCCCAGGAAGGCTTTGGCAGGTGAGCGTTGATCCTGTGCAGACGGGCATGGAGTGGAGCGATATGCCATCAGAAACGTCTGTAGAGCGCCAACTGTCGGTTCCTTCCCCTACAATTTGTCGAGTCCTCGTTTGAAGGTATCCACAAAGCGTTCAGCCTGTCCATTGTTCTGTGGATGGAACGGCGGTGTGCGAATGTGTGTGATTCCTCGGGAACGGCAGAACAGGGCGAACTGCGAAGATGTAAACTGCGTCCCGTAGTCCATGGCAAATCTTCAACACTTGGAAAGTAGCTCTAAAAGATATCGTTAACATCTGGGCGACTTCAGGCCATTTGGAATATGCGTCCACAAGTATCAGGTAAAATCGTCCGCTCATGGGTTCTGCAAAGTCAGCGTGCATACGGATCCATGGAGAAGTTGGTTTTGGCCAGAAACATAGTTCGCCTTTGACGGAATCCGCCACTGAAGCGCATTTGTTACAATTGCTGACAAGTTGTTCGATGTCGGTATCCAGTGTTTGCCAGTAGACGTAGCTTCGTGGTAACATCCTCATTCTTGTCTGTTCCGGATGAGCCTTGTGTAGTGTCGTAAGTACACGGCGTTGTAGTGATCCTGGTATCACATGCGAGATGCAGTGAGTAGGCAACCGTCGACAGTCGTCAGAGTATCTCGCTGGTTGTAGTAGTGCCAGAAAGGAGAGTTGCGATTGAATGTGGGCCCATTTCCAGCCTTGCTGTAGTCGATGATTTTCTTTATGACATGATCAGCTCTTGTAGCAGTCCGGATTGTTTTGGCAGAGACCGGAAGGTGACGGCAGTTCTCGATAAGTTCTGTGGTTACATCGACATCTACGTTGGCGATGACGTAGTCCTCCGGCGTTGATTAGTACGACGCTATAATACGTGAGAGAGCGTCCGCTTGTCCTTTGTGTTGACATACTCAATCGCGAAGTTGTAGTTGAGTAACTTTGTGGCCCATCGCTGAAGACGGTTGGCACTGTAGACAGGTATTCCTTTCTTTTTTTCGAAAATTGCAACGAGTGGCTTGTGATCGGTCTTCAGTGTGAAGTGTCGTCCGTGGACAAAGCGATGAAATTTCTGCACAGCGAATACGAGAGCTGGAGCTTCCTTCTCGATCTGGCTGTAGGTTTTTTGTGCTGGAGTAAGGCAACGGCTGGCGTGACAGACGACCTACTCTGATCCGTCGGGGATCGGTGTGATAGTGTTGTTCCAATTCCGTAGTTAGAAGCGTCGGCGGCCACTATGATTGGAATATTCGGATCTAAATGAGTCAGCTATAGATCCGAACTGAGTGTTGCCTTTATCTTGTCGAAGGAAGAGTGGCACTCCGGTGTTCACGTGTGGACAGCATCCTTCGTAAGGGCGTCTGACGGAGCGCGTAGTTGGGCAGATCTCTGGCGAAGTTTCCGTAGAAATCGACGAGTCCGAGAAAGCGCGCTACTGTCTGACTTCTCTTGGAGCTGGCAACTTTTGTATGGCTTTGACCTTGTCGGGGTCAGGGCGTCGTCCTTGCGCTTTGATGAAGAATCCAAAGTTATTGATTTCTGTTTGCGGAAATTCGCACTTCGTTAGACGAACACGGAATCCGTAGTCGCGGATTCGCTGGAGCCCAGCGTCTAGTCGAGTGTTGTGTTCGTCGATGGTCCTTCTAGTGACCAGTATGCCGTCGAGGTAGGCGGCAGTTCCATCTAATCCGGCAATGAGATCATCGATACATTGCTGAAAGATGGCGGGAGCAGGTTTCACTCCAAATGGTAGGCGATTGAAACGAGAGAGTCCTCGGTGCGTGTTGTTCGTCAGCAGCTGTTTTGGATCGTCGTCCACTTCCAATTGCAGGTACGCTTCGGCATGGTTTAGTTGTGAAAAGTAGCGTCCTCCATTGAGTTTCGTGAAAATGTCAAATGGAGTTGGAAGTGGCTGTTGTTGCTGTTCAAGTGCCTCGTTCAGTCCTGTCGAGTAGTCTGCGCAGAGTCGTATTGACCATTTTTCTTCTGAACGGCGACGATTGGAGCGGCCCATTCTGAGTGGTCGATGGGCGTCAGAACTTGTGTAGATACAAGGTGATCGACTTCGGTCGAAATCCTTTAAACAGCGGCATATGGAACAGGGCGAGCCTTCTGGAAAACGGGCTTGGCGTTAGGCTTCAGAGTGAGCTTGGCCTTTGACTTGGTGCAATGTCCTAATCCAGGCTTGAAAACGGTAGAAAACTTTTTTAAGCGCGTAGTGAGTGACGAGTTCAATGCGTTGAGCGTCGATGTGGACACATTACAGATAAGCGACAAAACAGAGGCTCATGCTGGATGATACAGTCGGGACCTAGTGAAGACGGTGTGTCGGCAACGTAGCATTTACCTCGTCCGTGATGACTATCTATGACGAAATTCGTAGCAACCTCGAACATTGGTCGGCTTGTCGTTTTCAGACCTCAGTGTGATTCGAGGGGGTCGTAACGTCGGACGGCCCATAGCAATCCAGTCCGCATTGCCCAATAGTGTGACATCGGCACCGGTGTCAAGCCGCATGCGTATTGTCTTCCCATTGATCTGAAGTGGGTGGTAGATGCGAGATATAAAAGTGTTGCCGGCATGCGTTGAGGCGACGACGACGTTGGCTGTTTTCCGCTTCCGTCTAGGTTTCTGCTTCCTCTTGGTCGTAAATTTCTTGCAGAATCCGGCCTTGTGTCCGGAATTTCCGCAGCCGCGTCAGGTCTTGTCATGAAAAGAACAAACCCTTGACGAGTGACTCGCTCCACTGCGAAAACATGGTGATGGTGGGTCAAGTTTTCGGTTTTAAGAATCCACGGCGTTGATGTGTGAAGAAGCAGACCGCTCGGGGAGAGTGGCATCCCGGCGAATGTTGTGAAATGGGTGGATCTTCGCGACCAATTCCTTTAACGTGGTTTGGGGGTTGTCTTCCATCTTGCGAAGGGCACGGACCCGGATATCAGCATCTTCGGGAGAGGCGAGTCCGCATATCCACACGAGGCATTTCATGGATGTGGCTTGTGAAGCGAGCGTATGTGATGGTGTCGAGCTCGGACACGATTAGTCGAGCTTTTGCAGTTTCATCCAGGGCAGCACCGTCCTTGGTTATGACGTCTTCATAGCGACTGTACCAGACCTCGAAGGTACACCCATTGTCGGGATCGTATACGAATTTAGGTGGACGAGCTGATAGCGAGTTCATCGCGAACTCGGCTGCGTTGGCTGGGGACGCTGGAGCGGTCGAAGGTGAGCCAGACACCATTACTTCCATGCGGTTGACGAGTTCAGTGAACATCTCCTGCTGCATCCTGGCCTGTGCATCTAGGGTAGCCTGCAAACGTTTCACTTTCATTTTGATGTGTGTCTAACCTCCCCGTCGGCTAGATTGGTGGTGCACTAGTCATTATCGTTGTCTGCGTTGAAGCTTCTGCACTGGTCGTTCTCGATGTCCGCGTTGAAGTCCACTGATCGCCAGTTGTTGTAGATGGTCGCCAGTTGTTGTAGATCTCTTCTTGTAGACAGTCGAGGAACACCAGTAGATACGTAGATTCATTGGAAGTAGAACTGGACGCGAATGAATTGAGATTTGTGGTTTAGCCGTATCCGAATACGCCAACATCCGTAAGCACGCTTTACGCATTCTGGAGAATAGTCTAGAAACTATACTGCGGCAGTCCAACCCGGGACTCTAGCAGCCTATAGACATCTGACATTACGCCAAGCTTCCGTGCACTCCTTCAGCAGCTGCACCCCTTCTGGAACCAAGGCAAGTCAAGACAGGCAAGCAAAGAACCTTTCCACCATACTTCCGTTGTAGGTGACCACCCTTCGGCGAAAGAGTGGGACTTCATAAAAAAAAAGTTGTTTCGCATGCGATCGTGTTTCACAAGAAGGGTTTCCACTAGAATTCCACTAGAGAGAAATCTTCGAACCTGAAGAGGAAGCAAAAAACAACCAAGTCGTTATCGCCACTTCCACCACCATCGAACACATACAGTAGCGCTCAAAAGTCTTCGATGAAATGCTTCTTCAGTCATACTTCTCAGTCGTAACTCCTTTCCTACTGGATCTAATCATGCGAAATTACTATATTTGGAGCGTGGGTGTATTGTGAATATTTACCACTATTAACTTGCAATCTGATCATGTTTTAGGTATTCCAAAGGGCATGAACTCAAAATCGACTGGAAATATAGATGATTATCCTTCTAGAACCTCTTTCCTTTTTGTCATGTCTAAAGTATACGAGCGGTAATGCCGAACACAATAGATGAGAAAGACGCACATAAGGTGCGAATAAGTGCAAACGTCAACAACTTTAGTTTTAGCAAGATCTGCTACCGCAACAAACACCTTGCTCTATCTGTGGATATTGCACCTTCGCAGTCAAATAGTGCTGGGTAGGGTGAAATATGCTCTAGTTAACCATATCCAAATTTCGCGCGATTTGGTCTACTAGGAAAACAATTATGAACAAAAAAGCGTCAAAGCGTTTCACCGGACACTCTTGAGCGCTACTGTACATACTGGACTTTGGAGGCTAACTCACTGCATATCGCGTGATGCACATGGTGCAGCACGCCCCTTCGCCTCTGCCTCCCGCGTTTTGGTCCGGACTCACTTTACAGTTTGAATAAATTTCGAACGAAATATACTTTGCGATTCCTTCAAAAAACCGCTCTGTGTGGCCGGGTGCTGTACGCCGCGAGTCACGTCGGTGCGTCGATTCTGAAGAAAACGTCGGACACATGCACGTCACACGTATGCACCCCGACCCCGGCTGCCAACGGCATGCTACCAAATCACGAGGATTGTTCGTTATAGGGCCCAAAATTCGCAGTTACCGATCTAAAGGCCGAATGCAATGAACAACATGAAAACCATTGTTCGCGGTCATTTCAAGAGCGCATTCGCCATCGATGGACTCCGAGAGAGAAACCTGTTGTGGCCGGCACTACTTCGGTGGGATCAAGAGGTTCCAGATCGTTCCGCATAGCACCCCCCTCTTTTACGATGGCTTGCGTTGGAATCTGTGCCATAAGAGCGATATTGCTTATTTTTGTCAAGAAAAGTATAAAAATTGATCAGAACATCTTCATGAGGGACATTTCCGAGGTGATGCTTAAGGTCAAAGGTTATTCCAGAAACACGGTTAGGAAACACTCTTTACTTGCTCACGAATGGAAAAAGATCAAGTCTGGCGCTAAGGTGTTGTACGCAATTTCATCCCTGCTTCCAGCCGGCTTATGAATTTCCTGGGCCCAATTCAATGTGTCGATGAGTATAGTCTACTCAAAAGGAAAGCTTGCACTTCAAAGCACACCACTGTTGTTGCTCCTAAAAAATCTTTGAAGAGAGACCGGATTGGAGTTTTTCAAGAATCTTTGCGTGCCACCGTCAATTGGTAGCCGAAGGGTCTTGGGCTTCCATTAGTACAGAAGACGGTTATATCAACTGACCGAGTTTCATTTGCTGATGCCGTGAGTTGTAAATTCACGTGAGTCCACCGTGCATCAAAATGAAGTGCGGTTTCTGCACGACAATTGCTTTGTCACCATATTTATGGCGCATATGTATAACACGCTAAGGATGTGTTCGAGTGTGTGTGTGTGTGTCTTTTGAATGTGTGTGCGTTCGAGTGTGTGTGTTTGTATATGTGTGTGTGTGTGTTCGAGTGTGTGTGTTTGAATGTGTGTTTGAGTATGTGTGTGTGTGCTTGAATGTCTGTGTGTTGGGTGTGTTTGAGCATACGTGTGCCACAATGCCACAAACCCACTCTCGGTGGGCAGAATGTCCTCACAGTAGGTAACACTTTCTGTATTAGTTCATAAAACGATTAAAAGCCTGAAGGCCTGAAGAAAGTAGAAAGAATGAGTATGTGTGTGGATATCCGACATGTGCGGAGAATCCGAACTCGTAGCGAAATTCCGCCCACGATGGGCAGGGCTTTCATTTGAATGTAAAACACTTTCTGTAAGAAAAATTTTTAAGAACTAGAATTCAAGAATTAAGAATTTCTGTTCAAAAAAAAATTCAGAACGTGGGAGAAATTGGTCAGAGTTTATAGAAGGGAGGTGGTCAAGTCGTCAAAAACTGGGCGAAGTTTGCGAAGGGGTGGGCGGCGTTAAAGTCAAAATTTCATAATTCTGTCCAAATACGTCCTAGAACCTGTTACATTACATTATTGTATTATATTACTGTCATCACTATGTGCAAAACGGCATGCTAGTAATTCTCGTATGGGTCTACTGGGAATATGTTGGAAGTTCTCCGTCCCGTCTCTCAGACCTTGCGCCTTGCAGCAAAATGGTGAAATCCCAAGAAACAAGAAAAAGCCATGCACTTTTTGTTTTTCTGTAAGAGTATTTAAAAAGACCTATTTTCTATGGTCGAGAAGTGTGAGCAGCTCTTTTTCACCCACAAAACATAACTGAAACATCCTGAATGCGCAGTACTCACCAAGATCCTGTTCCAGTGTGCACCGTGAGTCTCTTTTGAACAGGCTAATACCATAAAGGAATCTGTTTCACTTCTGCTTGGCTCTATAATCTTTGGCCTCCACATTTCGTTAATTTCTTGTTTTCCAAATTTCGTTAATCTGCGTTCGAATATTTGTCGTTTCTTTGATGGTTTGCGACAAATCACTTGTTTTGATATTTTCGAGTGTGGTATGAGAATGATACTGTGAGTGATACTGCCGAACCCAACCATCGTCCCTACGGAGCATTTGCTGTAATTCTTGAAAATAGACCTAAATCGTTGGAGTTGGCCTGCTTCCAAAACAATAAGGTTTCTTATGGTGCGATCGATCATAAAAGGATGCAAGTTGTGAAATATGTGAAGAATGAAATTGTTTTCAAAATCTGATTCTGGTGGGATGAATCCTGCTATGTCAGAAGACGAAGTGTTATTGTCAGAGGTAACAGAAAAGACTGGTTGCCATAGTGCATTCATTCCTACTACTGTTGCGGTCACTATCTTAATGTTTTATGATAAAACCAGTGATGCCGCTTTGTGGGTATTGATCTCTTGACACTAATAGGTGGTCGTGGGATTGTTTCCATTCTGACCTTCTCGAGTTCCTAGAGGTTTGATTGTCCTGGGGCGGGTTCTGATTTTTGGTCTTTAAAATCATAAATTGACTTGATATTAATCAACGGACCAATATAAAGAACATCGGTTGACTTTCCATTTCATACCAGTTTCTCACCGCGCTCTTGTGATCTTCACGCTCTTGATCGTGCCTACGTGACTTTCGGGAGGACACACAGACGGGCATACAAACAGACACGCAAAGTTAGCGCTATATATATAGAGAGGATGAGGTTAGGATTTGAGTGGGATATTCTTGCCACAACCGCTTCTTGGATATCAGGCAGTTGGTTCGGTATGTTACCAACATGGACTCCATCACGCAAATTGTGTGTGGAACCATCAGAAGTTAAGGTTTCCCATTGTTGAAGAAATGAGGTTTTAGATATTGCGCAGTTGTCAAGTCAAATAATTCGGTATATGATCAAAGTGTGGTTCTGATCCGAAGAAGTACTGCTTTAAGGGGCTATTGTTATTTGTGTCGTTGTACTCTTTGATGTTAACTAACATATAACATAGAATATTATTTTGCTGATAATTGATTTATAGATTGTGTGCAAATTCAGATATAACGTTATAACCGGGAAAGAACAGAGAATAACAAGCTGCGTTTGAAGCAACGGGGGTATGCATACATCCCAGGGTGAGGGAAGGGAGAATCATCCCAAGGAAATGACTGCAAAAGGCGCGAATGATCAAACGGCTTTTTGTTTTGTCATGGTTC
>UZAF01021175.1:2094-14330 GCA_900617895.1 Haemonchus placei | reverse complement strand
ACCGGGGCCCACCCGTGGGGAAGTCGCTTCCTTGCCCCCTCCCCCCCTCCCCCCTTTTTTTTTTTTTTTTTTTTTGAAGTACGCTATTCATATGCAGAGGCGGTGGAATAGAACTTTGAACTTACTCATCAAACTGACTGCAGATTCCAGTAATGGACAAAAGGCTTATCATCTTTCATTAATTAGTACTTTAAAAAACAACTTCCGGCCATATAGTAATATAGTTAGTAACTTGTTGGAGAAAATAGCTGTTTACAGTCCAAATTTAGCGAGTTGATCATGACCGGTCGGTTTCGACCGCTCGGCTCCGCCCCTACAACTTCATTCAACTATAAAAGCTGTTTGCTTGCGAGAAATTCAAAGGGTTCTATACTTTGTTGTTCCAAATACAAACTTTAGTGCACCTTGTTAACACATTGAAGTGATTCATCTCGTTTTATACTATTTTTTATAAAAATGTTTATTATTACAGATCAGTTTCTTGTAAATTGTTTTTTTGGAATCATAGAAGGTGTTTTTTGCAAAATTACTCGCATTCTATGAAAAATCCTTGTAAAAGTATAAAAAAGTTCGATAGTAACTATGTAGTGAAAAGTAGGCTTCCTAACTTCCTAAACAAGAATGATCAGGATTTTTGCTGAAGAGGATCTAGGTTGAGAGCATGTATGTTTATTGTTTACTACTGTTCCTAACCACACTCTATTTCTTTTAGTGGTTTTATGTTGTCAGAAAAATTACTAAAAGGTAATTTCATCCAGTTATGCTATATTTTCACGGGTTTTTCCTCTATTTATTTAGCTACTTCACTTACTTTACGAAGGTTTATTGGGTGTCTTCAGCTTTGATCTCGATCCTTTCCATACCGTCGCAATTCCTACCCGCTTCGGTCTATTTCCATTGGGTGCGGAACAGCTTATTTTCAGAAATGCTTGACGTTCTATATGATCCAGCATGGACATCCGACTTCTACTGGTTACTCATTGTGGCCTTTGTTTTTGCCTTTTCCGTCTCTTTTGGTAAGCCTCTTTTACCTTTCGATTTTTACCTGTCTTACCCATTTCGGGTAGCAGTCTGATGCCCGAAATAAGTAAGACAGGTAATCAAATCAAATTTTATACTAAATGCAATTGAAGAAACCCAACACCTAAAAATATTTAGAGGTTTTCTAGTAATATAACTTGATAGAGTTCTGAGTAATTGAGCTTTCTCGAGTGGTAGCTACATCTTTTTCAATGCGACATCTGTTCATAGGTTAGGCATGGTTGCGATTTCCATGGTCAATATATAAGTGAACAACTGTTTTCTCTTGTTAAAAAAATATTTACTCAAAGTGTATGCAGTTACATAATTGACAATCTAATAGATTGCTCCTGCATCGTTTCCGAATGGAATTTTTGCAGGAATGGGCGCAAATGACTCCTGCAACGATTGGGGCCCTGCGGTAGGAGCAGGAACAGTGAAACTATGGCAAGCATACATTCTCTGCGGCATTTTCAACACAATAGGAGCTATTCTGCTTGGTAAGTCGATCTCCTTTTTCCTGGATTACAGTAGCATATGGTCGTAGTGAATGCCTACGTCCACAACTTCGCTTAGGAGCATTAGATACCGTATGCCCTACAGATGGTGTTTGTGATTCTGCAATGGAGGGTTGCCATTTTGGATGTAAGATAGTTCGCAATTCTTTCTGTAGGCTACTAGCAATAAATTGAGTTTAGAGAACTCAACTTTGGTTACTCCAAGTAGCCGCCAATGAAGGATAAGCCATGATTACGTTTTCTTGAGCATTTGTCGTCTTTTTAAAACTTTGATATGATGTGATGAAATCGCCAGTATTCCCGAAGTGCCGTAGTTCTCCTCTTAGCTCCCTTCTACGTTTACAGTGAGAGCTAAGTTCCAGCGGAGTTCGAGTTTCTTTATCAGAATTCGCCTTTTTTAGTCCCTTCAACCGATCCATATAATTAGAAGGGGCATCACCGAGATTGATCGTCGACCTCCTAGTTGTCTGGGTGGGGTTGTTCAGTTTCCATAATCATGTTCTATAACTGCAAGGTGTTACTGGCCTGTCGCGCTGACGTACCATCATACTCGATTGACCGGTCATATTGGATTGTTTTCGTAGGTATTGTTAACGTTTTGGCATTGTCATTGCCTTCCGCCTATCAATCAGTGAAGTTAAACAGCATGAACGTACTGTTGTTTGCAGAGATTCAGAAGGACCAAAAAGGTCTGGACAGAAAAGTCAATGGAATATCACTGATCACAAATCGAATTGTAAAAAATCATGAAAGTCCCATCTTCTCATCAGCAGATTGCTATCATGGGTTATGGACAAAACGTTCAATCCAATAGGAAGCTCAGACCCGAATCTATTTTTTAAAGGCACCCTGCACTGACCCATTACAAGGGTACCGAGGCTCTCTTGGTACATCTTTCTCAAGTTCCTGCCGCATAGGTATACGGTATACCAGGAGAGGTTTGGTTATCAAAAAACAAGTATAAAAATAAAAACAATTAAAATTAGTGCTCCTACAAAGTAGTGCTCTCCCAAAACCGTGCCGACCATTAACCCTCTCAGCTCGGTTCCTTCACAGGAACAACGTTTTCTGTGCTCTCAAAAATTATTTTTAAAGCTTTTTTTTATGACTTTTTGGCAATAAACTCTCTACATGGGTAAGCGTATTAGGCCCAAACATAACAAATCCTTCCAATCTCATAGTGGTTTGATTTTGGATTATGTTGTTTTCCGGGGCTGCGCTAGTTTGCTTAATCAATCCTCGACCGGTCAAATTCTAAACTTCCACTGCTCGTTCCGAGGTTACAGTAATCCATTGGTCGTTGCATTGAAGGAGCTCTCTATGAATGAAATGGTGAATCGCTTAAGAAGGTAGCTTATAATGACAGCGTTGCCAGTAGTAGGCAGATAGTGTTCCTCAGACCCTGAATTAATTAAGGATAACTCAAACACGGGCTTTCAGAAATCAATCCAAATGAAATTCCAGGTTATAAAGTGACGGAGACTTTACGGTCGGGTATCGTTGAAGTTGAAGTGTTCGACGTCTATTCGATGTACAATCATACTACCGGCACATACGAAGTAGTTCCGCATTGTGATGGAGCTGTTGCAACAGGTCAGCCTTTTACTCGGTAACTAGAGAAACATGAATATTGTAATGAAACTCCGTTGGAACTCTTGGCCTTGAGCTTGTTTGGGGATTCACCCCAAAATGAGGGGGACATAACGAGGTTCCACTTCTATCCAGAACCGTAGTGGCGTTTCAAATGCGTATGTGACCTATGTAATGACTTGGGATGGCCATGCAGTGACTAGGCAGTGCTTTTATCCTCCCAAACGAATCTGGTACCCGCTAATCGATTCCGAAGATAAGTAAGGTTCAGTTGACCAAGACGGAATTCGACCCTGGAACCATATCTGGGCTGCTATAGTACACATAGTACCTCCAATTACTTCATAGGGTACGACCTCCAAATAAATAAAGTCCAATTAACTAATTAAATGAGAAATCAAATGGGCTGTATAGGGTAAGCCTACAGTCGTGCAGACTATGATTTCAGGAGGATTTGCTCCTCCTTCCTTATTGAATGGCACGGTGGAAGTTGAATGTGCCAAATATACAGCAGCCGAATACATGCTTGGTCAGGTGAGTCCGCTTGAATAGCAAGCTCTTGGAATCGGTCAAGATTGTTCAAAATCAGCTTTTTTTCCAGACTGGTGCGATGGCTGGTGTCGCTGCCTTTATGATCGTTTCGTCAATCTACAAAATTCCTGTCTCAGCCACTCACGCCATCGTCGGTGCTNAAATGAGTAATCAAATAAGCTGCCTAGGAGTCAAGTTCACAGTAATGAAACCCATGATTTCAGGAGGATTTGCTCCTCCTTCCTTATTGAATGGCACGGTAGAAGTCGAATGTGCCAAATATACAGCAGCCGAATACATGCTTGGTCAGGTGAGTTCGCTTGAACACCAAACTCATGGAATCGGTCAAGCTTGTCTAAAATCAGCCTGTTTCAGACTGGAGCGATGGCTGGTGTCGCTGCCTTTATGATCGTTTCGTCAGTCTACAAAATTCCTGTCTCAGCCACTCACGCCATCGTCGGTGCTTCACTGGCATCATCACTATATCTGAGAGGAAATGTTGGAATCAAATGGAGTGAAATTGTAGGAATAGGTTCGTATCGATCGAGGTTACCCATGGAGGAGAATCCCGAACTGGTCCCTACTACCGCTCATGTCAGAGCTCTAGAAGAATGAGACTCCCTCCCAATTGGATCACTTCCAACACCTAGCAGTTCCTTGAATTTAGGGTGATCTATTATATTGGAATCTTCTGCATTGGGAAGGGGTTCAGTGCCTCTTTTAGAGTGCTCTGCGGTTCAAGGAAGGGTTGGAGTGAATAATCTCTGGCCCTATTTTATGAATCCTTTTTCCAGTTAGATTGGCATGGGTACCTGGGTGCTAAACTAAGGTGTTGAGTGGTTCTGGAAGAACACCCAGCGTTCATACCAGCCCATGCTTGTTTTATATCCTCCCGGATGGGGTTGGTACAGGTGAAAGTAAAGAAGTCTTGAAAAATGGAAACTTAAACAGCAACGTCTTCCTATCAAGGTATACTCGATGCACTGCCATCAGCCTATTACAACCTAAGTACAGGACTGTTGTCTTGACCCTTACCTCTACCTCCACCCCAAACTACATCGCCTTCTCACAAACATAGCTTTACAATTTAGTTCTTCATAAATGTTGTTCAGTGCTGTCATGGTTCATCTCGCCGTTGATCGCCGGTTTCTTCGCCTCGGCCTTCTACTTGATCATCAAGTATTCGGTACTACTGCGAAAAGACACATTCAAATGGGGACTAATCATGTGTCCGATATTCATGTGTTTCACAGTCACCGTGAATCTCTTCGCATGCATTTATGACGGTTCAAAATGTGGGTCCTACAGCGAATTTGTCGATTTTCGCGATCTTCAGAGTCTCCAAAGAGAAGAAGTGTAATGTAACGTTTCCAGACCTTGGATTCGATCGCCTCTCGTGGTGGCAGGCTGGTCTAATTTCATTTGGTACTGGGCTTGTTGCGATGTTACTGCTTTCATATCCTTTGAGGGTACGGTAATAGCACTAGAAAGCTAAAAAACAACTACCAAAACTAGCTTTTTACGTATTTCAGCCATGGCTGAGCAAACGTGCTCATCGACTTTACGACGAGGAAATTGCCAAGCATCAAAGAAAGTTGGAGCAAGGCAAAATCAGTGAGTCATTCATTGTTATCAAAATATCAATAGAATATAAAGAAATAAAAGTTGCTATAAAGCTTTATTAGTGGAGAATACGGTAACAAACCGAATACAGTACAATCGGACGAAAGCTAAGCACGTTTTCGAATGATTTTATCTTTTTTATCGTCTTGCATGACTATAAATTGTCAGAACATTTTAAAAATTCTTTTCTTGAAATCTTTTTTCTCCAATTTTTGAAATATTTTAGTTGCAGTTGTGTTTACATTGAAGCTTTCAACTCGTATCTCAGTTTTAAATGGTCATCATGGCCGAAACTGGATGCAACTGAAAAATTTTATGCTCCGCATTGATAGTTTAGAAACTTCAAAATGATTTAGAATCCTGAACCCAACCCATCTGCCATGAAGATCGGTCTGTACAGTTTTTCAAAGAGAAGTAATTAATTTTCAATGCATGGGTGCTTCCCACCATGATAACTCAACTTCAATGCCGTGATTGGATAAAAAAAAATAAAAAAAATAAAAAGAATGTCCTTTCATCATTTTTTCACGACCCTTTTTCACCATTTTTCATTCTAGTTACTTGAAGAATAAAGAAATCTTTTCAATTTTTTTCTACAGAAAAATTCATCTTTAGTTGTTATCATATAAAAGAACTGGCTTCAAAAAAAATTTACTCTAGAAATTCAAATTTTTCCAAAAGTGTATCCCATTTTTTCAACATTCAGAGTTGTCAGATCCCCCTTGAAAGATCCTTCCTTCGCTATCCAAATGTTGGATAATCCTAATAGATTTACCTTTCAGAGCAGTCCAAGATAAAGGATATGCATACACCGATCGTGGATATGGAGAAGATAAAGAATCTCCCATGGTACAAGTACCTTTATACTGCAGTTCCTGAAGAACGACTTACTACCAAGGTAAGACTTTGGCTAGCTCCGGAGAAGAGAACTCATTGGTGGCGAACAGTCTCAGGTTAGGCCATGGCCATTCACCTATCACTCCAAATCATGAAAAAATCAGAATGGTGACTACCAAGGGCTGATACTCCCTAAAACTGCGCCAACCTGGGGGCATAAGTAAATAAGAAAACGAAGCTCAACACTAGAAGACTCTGTTTTTCGAATATTCTGGGTTAGCAAGTGGAATTTATAGATGCTTGTGATGCTCCACTTCTTTGCCACGGTCCCTAAAAGGTGTGGGCTCTCAAAATTCTTCTCGAAGCATTGGTTGAGAGCTTATGAGGATTATAGAACCGCTGAATCCCTCGTTTATACATAATCTGCAGAAAGCAATCTTCCAATTAGCGACACCCTTTCAGAAAGCGCGCTTTCCAAATAAAAACTAAGCTCCATCTAATTAATTTGGCTCGATTGTTTTCGATTAGAAGGATGCTATCTGGCTTAGCCATCAAGGGATTGATCTTTGGCCATGGTGTTCCTTGCGGAGGAATCGTGGAATTCCTTTCTAGTGCTCGTGGAAAAGACAGGAGGAACCCGGTAACGATACCACTTAGTAAGGGTTCTTTCCCAGAGTTCTTAGGAATAAGTTGCTGTCAAATACTTCGATTCAACGTTCCTGTAGATAATTGAGCTCATTACAAAGTCGATTAGACGGGTTCCTTCTTTACAATATGTTACTGACATAGAGATGGCCCACAGCTATTCAGTTCCATTTCCTCGCTAGACACAGATCTCACTTTTCTATCATGAATCAGACGACTTCAGGGAGAAAATGAAAGATCCTTCAAGTTTGCTCGCTGAGGCCAGCCAGACCTCACGTTCTTCCTTCGGTGTTGATGACTCGGTGCCGGGTGCCTCCAACGATAAATAAACACTAATCTGTTCATCTGACATTATTCCTACACCAAGAGATATCCCATCAGAAGCCATTAGAAATTACTAAATGAAAAATAGTAATAGTTAATGGTACAGAGGCCCCACGTTGTCAGAATTTTGCCATTTCATCAAGAGCCAGAGCTCATTACTGTTCCGAAAGCCCCACTTGTCTTTTCAGGTGTTCAATGCTCTCCAAATCGTCTCCTCTTCTCTTTTATCGTTTTCTCACGGTGCTAATGACACTGCTAACACAGTCGGTCCACTACTTGCTGTCTGGATGACGTACCAAACTGGGTACGCTTTCGGTGCTGCCGAAACCAGGGACGACTCTCAGGTTAGTACGGCCATGGGTCAAAAATTTTGGAAATAAAAAAAAAATAAAATGGAACAGATTGTTACATAATGAAGCTTTATTGATTGGAATTCAGGTACTGTTGGCTTTCGGAGCCGTGGCGATGATCGTCGGTTTCGTAACCCTCGGACATCGAACGATCAAGCTGATCGCTAAAGAAATCACTGTCGATATGAGTCCAGTTTCCGGCTTTGCCATCGAACTTGGCACCGCATTTACGGTCTTGGTTTGCGTGAAAATTGGTAAGCACCCGGCCGAATCAGAATAAATAAACAAATAAACAAACAACTCGGACTGAGTTTCTTCAGGAATCCCCATCTCTTCCACTCATTGTGCTGTCGGTGCAGTTCTGTTTGTGGGTTTGACGAAATCCACAACCGAAGGGGTCTCCTTCAAGACATTCCGGAAGATCGTAATCGTATGGCTCCTCTGCTTCCCTGTAGCAGCAGCCATATCTCTGATAGTTACTATGATACTGGTAAAGTTTGTCTAGGCCTTACCTTTCAGGGTGAAGGTCCTTTTAGGGCTCATAGGTAACCTTGATATGTCCACCTACTTTTCCCGTGTATCAGTACCTTACCTCTACATTGTACATTACTCACTTAAGTACAAAATTTTTCTAAAAATGGTAAGATTCTGTTGTTCTCTCCATTTTTCAGGCATGGTCTCATTTTTATTAAGTTGGTGCCCAATTTTTGCCAATTTCTTGAACGATTTTTTTTTTCAAAAAAATTTTGATGATTGATTTTTTCCCGAATTTTTGCTGAAAGGTTTCTGGTGAATTCACTCCACTGAATTTAGTACTTTCATACCTATCTCAAAAGACTTTCGAGGCGATTCTACGGATTTTTTGAATTTTCTCAAATATTTTCTAAAATGGTGAAAACTATTGGCATTTTTCCTTTTTTAGAAGAATGTTGTGCACCAACTTAACAGTTATCCTTTACCAGAACTTTAAGAACAGCCTTAACTCTCTTGATATGTGGATGTTTTAATTGTTCCTCCTCTTTGTCTATGCCTATGCCAGTAATGTAACCATTTTTTCCACTGCATGCTATGATCGGGTTATTATTTTGTAAAATTTGAACATAATAAATGCATTTTGATAGTTTTTCTGGAGAGATTCTTAGTAAATGAGGCCTCGCTATGATTACATGAGAAACGGTAATAAGGCAACTGTGTATGTAACTGAAGTACTTTCAAAAGCCTCAATAAGCAGAGCCATACTCTATAAAGATTCCTTTTTGCATTAAAGACTTTTGGAGTGCTATATGACATGGAGCGGAAGTGGTGTAGGTGCAAGTGGCTCAATCTGTCACGTCTTGGCCCCGTGTTCGAATCCCTAATCGATCCTCACCCATGTCAGGCAACCTTCCATCCTCCACTGTTAATGGAATCTGTTAATTAGCGCCAGACTTGTCTAGGGGGTTTTAGATTCTGTCTTGTACATGGGCTGGCCACCGCATTCCATTGTATATGTAGGTCACATAAGCATCCAATTCCTCACTATGATTCTGAATAGGAGCCGAATGAGAGGCGCATCCCACCAACTGGGCGCGACAAGGCTTTATCCTATATTTTCAGAGTTCGCCTCATTTTTCTTGGAATTTGTAGACCGAGGAAAGAGTCTGCCGGGCTTTTCCTACACCTGCTTTGGTGGCACTCTTTCTAGGTCCCAGAACTAACTACGACTCATTGCCCAACTCATGCAAAGGATTCCTTTTTTGTACAGACCGTCTACTTTCTGTTCTACTAGGACTACTAGTAGTCGATCCACCATCCCATATCGAAATAACAAGTGAAGAATGCTAAAAACCCGACTCGAAGGTAATTGCAAGTGTCACTAGCAGCAGCAAACTTCTTCCGTGGACGCACTCTAATAAGAACCCATTTTTCAAAAACACATTCTGTTTAAGAGGCTCGAAATCCCTTTTATGAGTATTGCAAGCCAGCCTGAAAAGGCACTCTTAGTGAAATTGCTAGGTTTTACAGTTATGTAGAAAATGGTCTAAAAACGCAATCGTCTATTCCCCGCTACCCACAGCCTCCCATAGCTTACATATTTCTCCCCAATCGTAGACATGCTAATTATGGGATGCCACCAAAATTGCTCTTTTTAACAAAGTGGAGCTGTCAGATCTACAAATTATCTATCGTAACGTCCTACCACCCCAAAAACTCCCCGCAAAGATACAAATTCCATTGATGTTGTGTCCGATGGGTTCTATAGGGTACTTTTTTTGGGGAGGGGGGGGGGGGGGGGGGGGGGNGGAGGTAGGGAAGGGGGAAGGGGGTGAAAGGAGCCAGTGTTATAAACTGTACACGGGTTATTTTTAAGCCCCGCCAGTCAGATCCAGCACAGGAATGGGCTTTAGGAGATGCATGCAATGCAATCGAGAACACTTCACAGCTGCTTGTGAATTGAAATCCGACTTTTTCAAAGGATCGAAATCAGATAAAGGCAATCAGAAGAAGCTTAATGGCCAAACAAAAAAACTCGGTGCCTCTGAATAGCAACAAATCGAAACATACCCATCGTTCATGTATTGCGTCGTTGTAATTAGGAAAGTTCCCGAGCTAGCTCTTTAGTAGCCCATACTAAATTCTTACTATCTATAAATCACATCAAGCGAGCCAGCAAGTGGACTGAGCGTACTTTCACGTGCTACTTACTAGGAAAGTTGCTGACCTTCTAAGGAGTGTCTAAAATAGTAATGTTGTACCATACACAAGACAGTGTACTATTGAATAAGAGTGCGGTGCTCGGATAGCACAAGTACGGGTTCGAGTCTCGTCCGAGGTCAAAGTTTTGTTCAGAACTCGCCACCATTGTGATACATAAAGCATATAGATCGGTTCGCCTAGACCTGAGAACCCTGTTATCCCAGCAACGGTTTTGCTAAACGTCGAGCCTTCAAGAGAGGTTAACGAGGTGGCGTTTACGAGAGTTCTCCTTTTCTGGGCTTCAAACAAAGTTTTAAATGATTCGATGATTTAGAAATGTGAAGAGAAAGCACCAAAGGGCATTCATGGGAACATCTGCATAACATCAACAACCTAGCAAAAACGCATGCGCCTGCCAATTCTTTTTAAATAATTCGATATTTCCTTGGAAGGAAAATGTTCAATCCCACTCATTTATAAGTAATGAAAGAGAATAATGCTTTCGTGGTAAGAGTGGAGGTCTACACATCTTACTGATGTCACTTTCCCAAGCTGGAATTGCATTCACCATCATCCCTGGAATGGGCCATACACTCTATTTTCATCAAAAGATCTAGGAACGCAAGAAATGTCTTATACTTTGTTACAGCTTTCCTAGACTTTTTAAAATACCTGCTGTCCTGCTACAGAATTTGTTGGGCTACCTAATTTTGGAGCAGTTCAAAGCTTCGATGGTAGTTATGTATGCCCCCTCACTGAACTCCATGCGACCTCTGAAGTTCTCCCTCCATGATTTTCTTGAAAGACTAATTACTCTTCGAGCTTTCGAGGAGTATTCGCTTCGAAGATGCCCATCAAATCCATAGGCCTTCCTGCTAGTTTTATTTTTGTCTGACATTTTAATTTGCTACTCCTGTGGAATCTTTATTAGTGTAAGGAAACATTGCGATACCTTCCTACCCTTCAACTCGCAGTAGATATGGACCATTGTATCTTTTGAACAATATTAGCTGGAACTGAACGGCACACAGCAGACTGAAGCCCTCTGAGCCTGTGTAGAAAGTCGTTGAAGAGCTCATCAAGTACTTTATATGGCTTGAAGACCTTTTCGACTTTTATTTAAGAGGTGCTTTGGCAAAATACCTCGTTATGCTCTGATATTTTCCTTCAGAATTTCCTAACAAATAAAATGACAAGTAGATTTTTTATTTTGTGTTCGCTTACTGCAAAACAATGTGTGTGGTCTTGAAGCTAGCAAATTTGCTGATTTGCTGGTTGTGTTCGCTTACTGCAAAACAACGTGTGTGGTCTTGAAGCTAGCAAATTTGCTGATTTGGTGGCTGATTTCGTGCTAATTCGCAGAGCAATTGAATTTTCTCTAAAGTAGCTGGCTCCAAAGTAAACAACAAACACTTGCTCAAGAAAATGACGTAGAGCCACTATGAACAAGAGGTGGTTTTCAACCGGTCCACTGATTTGCAGTAATTGTATAGTCGGAAAAAAAGTTGTGAAACAATCAGAATCTGTGCCCATTTGGGATCCGAAAGGAGTAAAGTTTATATCAGTTGGGCAGTTGTAAAAATTGCACGTGAACTGCAAGTAGTAAGTATTTCCAAAAGTAAACTCCTTTCTGTTGTCCCTATTTGCATATTTGTTTAAAAACATGTAAACAGAAAGTAAAAACGTCTGTTGTCACTTTGAAGCTTCCAGAATATTATTTGTCAAAGGGTTTGTCGAGATTAGTTAACCCTGTTCCTAGAATACGCCCTGCATTCCACTTCCGTTCCGAATCGTTGTGGCGTTTTGAATGGCTTGTACTGGCAAGCCGATACACAAGTCAATGCTTTTATCCTCCCAGAGTGGTCTGGTACCGGTTAAGCAACTCGAATGAAATGGGGGCTTGGTCGTACTCGGTCATCTACCAGCTCCGCTTCGCAACAATTATTATTCTTTCAAAAAAATTGGACCACGAAAAGGGACATTTTCAAGCGGATCCTTTGTAGATTGGAACTTCGTAGGGAAAAAGGCCCACTTGGAGTTCGTGGGAACAGACAGAAGAACTTGTAACTTATAATGTACGTCAGAGGGAACCTACATATTCAGAATAAATTCCTCAGTCACA
>UZAF01021174.1:3033-14333 GCA_900617895.1 Haemonchus placei | reverse complement strand
GAAATAAAATTGAATGAGATCTCCAACGAGGAGAAGAGCGAACGATGACATTACGGTTGAGCTGCTGCAGAACGCAG
This sequence comes from Haemonchus placei, assembly GCA_900617895.1. Classification (NCBI taxonomy): domain Eukaryota; kingdom Metazoa; phylum Nematoda; class Chromadorea; order Rhabditida; family Trichostrongylidae; genus Haemonchus; species Haemonchus placei. The sequence continues at coordinate 14,256 of UZAF01021174.1, read as the reverse complement.
CACCTACGGAATGTCTTCCATACAAAATTTGAAATCATTCCCAAACTCGAACCCAAGATCTACAACATCTTCTGACGCTGTGGCCAGTGTGTCTAATTGTGTTTTGATGTATAAGGAACTGGCAAATGCTTTTGTTTTTTGCTCTGCGACCATTTCCATCCAAACTGGTGATCTTGTCAGTGGCAGACTGGATAGGCAGGCGGCTTTGGGGTACGGGAACGAATTTTCGATCTCGCCTAATCAAGCTCGCCTCACACTTAGGCGCGAAGTAACCTTAATTAGGTGCGAAGACTCCACGGTGGGGGCTGTGTGTTTAGCTCTATTGGGGGAAGGGGCTGCGTTGGTGCAGGGAACGTGTAGAAAGAAGGTTGTGATGAGGGATCCAGCTGCATTGGAGGAGGCTGTGTAGACGCAGAACTTCCGAAAAAATTATTTTTGTAGTGCTAGGGCTTCCGGAGCAAAAGTGAAAAGCTCGGACAGTGGAGGAAGTGGGCCACATGGACCGCGCACTATTAAATAGTTTGTAGCGGGAGGACACCCTGGAACTTCATCGAAACAGTACAGCGTCTCTCCAGAAAACATGGTAATGTCTTATAAAGTAAGCAGTGGTAGTTAAAGCACTCATCGTACTAGTTAAATAGCTCTCGATGACCTCTCCTCAATTTAGGTATTGAAATTAGCCTGAAGACTTGCTAAATGCAGTAAAAACTGTGAAATGGCCAGCGTGTTGAGCCGTAGGGCGTTCAATGACCTCCCAGTGAAGAGTAGTCGCAATACTAAACAACTCTAGAGAACCACACCACTTCTGTAAAGGTTGTTTGATGTCGCAAACAGACGAAAATACCGAGAAAAGAAGTGAACTGAAGTACTTTTCCCATTTTCCACAGGCTTGAAATGAAATATATTGAACTTATTTACTATACGTGTAAATAAAACTCTCAAAACCGTTGAAATTGATATTGGTACATATTTTTCCTCTCAAAAAACTCATCGTTTAGAGAGAAACTTCAATTTTTTCAAACTGTCATTATCCTCCTTACCAGTTAGCTGAGAAGTTTCAACTCGATAAGTAGCGAGTGCGGGCAGCATAATTATAGCTTAGTCTTCGCATTTAATTAAGGTCACTTCCCGCCTAGATGCGAGGCGAGCTTGATCGAAAATTCGTTCGCAGCTTTGTATCATTGTCGCAGTAGGGAAGAACTTATGCGAAGAGTCGATCATAGTTAAAAGGGACCACACCGCTGCACATACTGAATGCTCTTGCTTGTTTTTGCACAGATGAGATTCTGATGTTGTGATTGAAGTTTTGGCTACTTACTTTCAGTAGATGCTGAGTGGTTTAATTCCTTCAAAAAAGATCAAGATTTTTCCGGATTTGTATAGACGTTAGCGATTGCCTTTGTGGGTATCTCCTCTTTCGAAACTGAGTCGCTTTACAATTACAAAAACCGTTTTTTGTCCTCACCGTTGCACCTGTCTAAGAAATGAATCAGATGGGGTCCAAATGGTCAGCTTCTCCTTTCTGTCTGAAAAGCTAAAGGATCACTCGAGCACACCCACCTATCGGACTGTATATCCTATTGAGAAAGGAGAGGCGAAGAAAATATAATATGAATGATAATGTAAAGTCAAATGTGTTAGTAGAGTGCGAAATTCTTGTTTTTTTCCATTTTCGACTTTCTGGGGAATGGAGTGATCTTGTACTGCTGCGGATGATTATTTGATTCATGACCGGAGGTGTACAGCAGTAGAATCGTTGAACTTCAATTCTTTGCTCGCAAGCCTTATCAGCTGGATCGAAGTTTTCTCGAAATGACATTCCTAAAGACTGTTGTCACCACATTTTCGTCTTCCTGCTCTTCTATCTTGCTTCCTTCCAATCGTTGTTCTACTGTACTCGACTTCAAGTGGTGTCTGCAATTTTGCTTTATCAGTAGCGAAAGCGCTGTTTAACAACTCTTTGAATTTTGTTTTTGGTTTTGGTGTTAGTTAAGATGGATTCATCCGATCAACACAATCATCCTAGAGATCGCTCAAGGTACATACGGAACAGTTAACAGCAGAACCAAACTGAAAAACATAAACTAATGCGAGAGAGTAGTCTATGTTGCGCAGTCATGGGGACGAATACTTGCAAGCCTACAAACCTGGATGCTCTGTAAAGAGCGGGAGATGTAGACTTTTACAAAGACTTCCATTCAGAAGCCCACAAGAGTCATAGAAATTTGCAGACTGACTTATTGTGGAGCTAGAAATTTAGATAAGCTCCAACTACTTGATACCATCTACTTTGCACTTAACAAGGCAAAGCCGTCAAGAAGCTGATAGCCGTCTCTCTGTAATATTGGAAAAGATCAAAAAACCTTTTCTAAACCGATACAAATCAGAATCGGAAAGCATTCTATGCCAGATATGACTATCAAAGAAATAGAGCAATGACTTGTAGCTTGTTGCAGTAATCATCAAAAGCATGGAACACTCCAAAGCCCATTTGCAAGGACTTGCTGAAGGATCTTTTTGCCTTGTTAGTATTTAAAACTGTATGAGTTGATTGCCTATAGGCTACTGCCCAAAACCTTGTGCATGATCAGTGATAATTTTCCGCAAAAGATCCTACGTTTTCGATGAATTTTTTTTCTGTCCTAAACCATGTGGACAACGAGGCCAACTTAAACTTTGGTGTCAACGATTTCTGTTGGGTTTCTTTCTAATTAGTCTGTCATTGTGTCTCTTCAAAGTAAATTCATTACTGAAGAAAAACATGCCCAGATAAGAGCTGCACATCTTGCTGAACTTTGTTTCAGGAATTGCTTATGAGTTTGGCCGTTCGCTCACATGTGTAAGATCTCGAGTTGTCTCGAAATCTTCACCCGAGTCGCCTGAAAGACCTCACAATAGATTAACAGATTCGGAATTCGCGCGTGAATTTATAGCTACATCTAGGGGAGGAAACACAAACTGAGGTTGTTGAGGAATTTCCTTGAGCCCTTACCAGCAATTTTTATTTCGTGAATACATAGCCACGTCTTGGAGAGGATATACAGGTTTGCTTAACGGCTGATTAAGTAAAAACATTGTGTGGTCGGTGTTCCCGAAGAGGAACTTTGGAGGAGATCTGTTAATGGCCTGCGAAGTGGTGAAGCCACTTTGGAGCTCGCCTTTTATGCCGTCTAGATGGTCAGTAGCATCAAAAAGCTTTTCAGCTTTGACTTCTACTGTCACTAAACGGTGTGCAATGGTTACATCAGCAACCGGCACTGTTATAGCCTGGCTGAGCGGAAGACGGTAATATTGCTAGCCTGGAAATCGGAAAGCAAGTGGGCAGTTGTTATCAACTTGTTCAGAGAATACGATATGAAATGCTCACATCAAAGTTTACATCCCAATTTTTTCTTCGAAACAAAATATCAGCAGTGTATTAGCTGTTGGGTGGCTGGATTATTGTGAATGGGTTTCCTAATGCAGTACTGGAATGATGAATGTGCGATGGTGCAAGATCTGAAAGTACCTCTCATGGTGACAACTCTGAGATGCCCACGAACATATTTTGGTGCGCACTGTATATAAACAAGATACGCTTTAAGTAAACTCATTTAAAAACTGCCTTATTCCTGCAAAGATTTTGTTTGATTTCGATGAGTTATTAGAATAAATGGTCCGCTACCTAATGAGCCAAATAGATTTGCTCCGCTTTCTACGCACCGGACAACAGCTGGTTTTCTGAAAAGTATTCTTTCGCGATTCCCGATCTATAACGGCTTATAATTACGTTCAGCTCTATTTAGCTGGAGCTGATTTTTCTCTTGCTGACTTTTCATTTTTCAGACTAAATATGGCTATGTATGACATGAAGGAGTTACCACACTTGGTGAAGCCAGTCACTCTGGTGAGATTCCACATATTGCCAAATGATAATTTGGGTGATGCAAGAAAGTGTTGATTGTTATATGGGAGCTGGAGGGTTCAGACCCGAAAACTCAAAGGGAAACACCTGGATTTCTGCAGTGGTCTAGCAAAATTTTTCCATTTTTTCAGTGGTGCGTAAATTGAACAGGTGACCCCGTCAAAATTTTTACTCTTGTGAGACCCAGTTATCCAGCCGAGGCCGACGAGATAATTTGAAAGGCACTGTACAAATTTTATTCTGGTGGATACCAAATTTGCCTACTCTACATTTTACCTTAATACTGTTTCCACCTACTTCTTCTACTTCTAGATACTCGTTATACTCCAAACCATTTTCGTATTTGCTCCCGGTTATCGGTCGTTTGGTTGGTTCGTCATCATGAGCACAATCATAGAGGTAATACATCATGTAGATGACTATTTTCATATTTCAAGCATCAGGATGCATCACAGAGGTTAAGCCTAACTGGTTATAGGTCAAGATGTAGAAAGCTCGCTGAAACGATGCAGCTCCTCTTAGCAAGGGCCACGCGTGCAATAAAACACCTCTAATCGAAAATTCATGGCATAATTCCAGATTATTACTGGGGACAGGAAAAATGATGGTTAAAAATGACTAGACTTGTGGGTAGAATGGGGATGTTTCCATTTGCTACATGAAGGGAAGTCTTTTTCACCATGACTGGGGCAATTAAGTAGAAGTAGGTGCTTAGAGGGAGTGGCAACTAAGTGAGCTGGATCTGTATTGGAGGCCCACGACCCATTTCAAAATAATCTGAAGATAATAAGAGAGTAAGTAGAGACAGGGAAGGTATGGATGAAGAGCTCGTTCATCTTAGGCGGGAGTACACAAAAATGAGTAGAATATGTGAGAAAAGTTCATTAATAGTTGTCAAAGAATTTGAGAACTGGAAGAGGTTAGCGGAATTTTTTCAATCTAACCAAATTCTTGAACGTGATGCGCTCTCCAGCTCTGAAAAGATTCATCTACGGCGAGAGATGCTCGCCATAGACGAATNCCACGACCCATTTCAAAATAATCTGAAGATAATAAAAGAGTAGAGACAGAGAAGGTATGGATGAAGAACTCGTTCACCTTAGGCGGGAATTCACAAAGATGAGTAGAATATGTGAGAAAAGTCCATTAATAGTTGTGAAAGAATTTGAGAACCGGTAGAGGTTAGCGGAATTTCTTCAATCTAACCAAATTCTTGAACGTGATGCGCTCTCCAGCTCTGAAAGGATTCATCTACGGCGAGAGATGCTCGCCATAGACGAATTCAAAGCTTGAGAGCGTACCATGTTTAAGAATGTGGGGAGGTTGATAAAGGGCTCAAAATGGTAAGAGATACACAACCGAAACAAAGGTTATGTTTGAAGACACTGTTTTTTCATAGCAGAACTATTTAGTTTAGTTTACGTTGGAGTGATGAGATGTACCTAGCAAACTTTAGTGCGAAAAATTCCCGGGATTCCACTCGGTTGCTCTTGTGGAGGTCTGAAGACAAATATTAGCGCCTAGACTTGTATTTTGCTAGCAGTTAGAGTTGGTTATGAAGTCGGAAAGATTTAAAGAGGAGACTTCCTCTCGTTGAGCAAACGTTACTACATTGAGAACTCCGCGTGAAGACCATTCAACAAAATGCCCGCTAGCAGTGGTGCACGTGAAACAGCAGTCTAGTCAAGCACTTCAACTATAGCAAGAAAAACAGTATTGATTAATTGATCCAGTCTAACCACATTGTTGTTTCCAGTTGGTCATATGTGCACTGGCCTTCGCCGCTATAGCATTAAATATCACAGGCTTAGTGGATGCACCTATGTGGCCCATGGCGGTGAGATCTGTCTTCCATTTCAATGAATTACCAAGTTCTATATTGTTAATTTTACAGGAAATGACTTACAGTGGAGTATTCGTTATATTTCAAGTGATCGACTTTTTCTATTTCCTTGTCAATATGTTCAAACATTTCAACGCTTTTCTACTCTTCGGCATGGTACGGTGAAACCTAATTGGCATCGGTTGAAATCTTTTCCAACCTAATCCAAAAATAATTGTGATTTATTCGGTAAAATATCGAAGTTTCTAAGACTGTCGCCTTGAGAATCCAAAAGCGGTCAATCTGTCAATCTCAATTGAACCAAATTGCAGCTGGAGTCGGCTTTTCTTGCATTGGTTTGGCTATTCAACACGTACCAGTGGTACCGTGCACGCACGCCATCGGCGGCCACTACCACTGGAAACCAAGCCACGGCTGCACCGCCGCCCAACTTTCCGCCGAACTACCCTGCCGGTGTGAATCCGGCCTGAGATTCAGTCGATAATCGATTGGCTCAATAGCTGTGATCGTCATCTTTTGGATCTTTCCTTTATTTACTGTGTTTTTTCTTTTCTTTCCATACACAATTTTCATGTTTGTATGTACATTAATCATTGTCATTAATCGCCTTTATTGATGTCTTTTCTAGAATGACAGCTCTGATAAAGTGATTTATGAAAACAAATTATGATACTGGGAGATTAAATAATGAAGACACAAATGGAACTAATTCTGCGAAGGTCGGAAAAAGGTTAGTCTAATATTTGTCCTATTTTCAGTCCGCCATGGATTCACGTGGTCTCGCACAGAAAAGTGTGCGTGCGAGGTAGTACTGTACATTTCGCAATTATATGAGTCGTGCCTCTACTCTGCTGAAGCTTCGAACAAAAGCTGTATTACAATGCATCCGGATACGCGCAACTGCCCCGTCTGCGGCCATAGTGTCCACAAGAGGTGCTTCTACCGCCATCTGAAATTGGCGCACAGATATTCCGTGGAGCAGTATCAATAAATTAGGACTGAAATGTGACATTCTGTTTCGATTTCCCGCGGTGAGATGGTATGGGACCAAGAGTCCTTTGTGGACCATTGCTCGGAAAGAAACGCGGGAGATGGTACGGACGGTCGAGCTCAGGACTATTCAATATTTTTAGTGGAATTTTCAAACGAACATGACTACGAGGTAACTTCTAAATTCTAACAAATGTAATCGGTCCAGTGATTCGCAGATAACTATTTTCGACGGATCAGTTCATATTTATTCTATAGAAGTGTATGATAGCAGCTACCTTGTTGCACTAATTTTTTATTNAACATGACCACGAGGTAACTTCTAAATTCTAACAAATGCAGTCGATCCAGTGATTCGCAGATAACTATTTTTGACGGATCAGTTCATATTTATTCTATAGAAGTGTATGATAGCAGCTACCTTGTTGCACTAATTTTTTATTTATTGTGATTTACGTATTTGTCTTGAAATGCTTCGTCATCGCCAATAGGTGAAATTATTATTCTGGATTGCTGATTTGTAAAGCTTACAACCTAATGTAAGATAAGTAGCGGAGGCAAATACCAGAAAAAGAAATATCCGTCAAACTTTGGAAACGGACTTTAAATCTAGGACGGTAACTTCGAATATCATAGAAAAATGAATTATTGGTGTGCAAAAATAAGCAACTGACGCACAAAGTTTGACCTTTTATTTTTCTGAGTGTTAGATTCAGGCGGCAGCTCCAAATGACATGCAAATTTGAAAAGCTGAGGGTTAATAGCATCTTTTTATCATAAAGGCCTTAAGCCAATTCCTGGTTGTTCAGGTTTGGCTTTAAAAGAAATGCAAAACTCACTGTGCCAGCTTTTGGACAAGGACAATAGGTCAATCAAAATTAGGGATAGGGGTAGAGCTGCGGTGATGCTCTAGCTTCTGTTTTTTGATATTTCACTGTTCTGTATTTTTTTATTTTTCTCATTTCCAACTTCTCCTTGCCAAGGTTCTTCGTACTATGAATTAGGTGCAACCGCACACGAAATTAAACCCTACGGATGCTCAAAGGAGAGTGAGAACAACTTGGAACGAGTACTGCTTCTGAGCGTACATTGCCGCAGCAAAGGCACAGTATCAATTTAGGGATGTTTCGGCCAGGTCGGGCGCGATTTGGATCAAGCTTTGCTGCGTTTAACCAAAGAACAACAGCATCATCTGAGAAGCTACTTGAAGGTATAAACAGTTCATCACAGTCACAGTTCAGTTGCTTCGAATGTCAGTCTTAACGTCCTCAACATTTTAAGATCACATCGTGGATTACTTTTTAAGAAGCGTTCGCTAAAAAATTGTCGGGAGGGTCCTAGGTTCTTTTTCGTCTCCAAAATCGCTTTCTAGGCTTTGGTTCTGAAGTATGAAAGCAGACTGTTTTGTCGGGACCCTGTCGATGTGACCTCTATCAACATGCGCGTGCAGGAAAACAATGCGGATTACGGCATACGACTTTTTGAAGCTCCTGCTGACCCCAGGAGCGGTAAACTCTTCATCATAGGTGAGATCTATTTATTTTGGACGACCCGTCCGAGAGGGCAAAAGGAAAGTTTTAGTAATTGTTACGGCTCTACAACCGAAGTGGCTGGAAGAATACTGGTCTAGAGATGTAAGCCTAGACGACACTCTTTATACTACGCGGTACAATGCCGAACTGGCAACGCTTATGGTGACAGACAAAAAAGACGAGGGATCGTCACACATGAGCGTACATTTCTTGGAGATGTAGAAGAAATAGGGAAATGGCCTCCAATTAGGTGCTTTCGCCCATGAGCATCATTTTTATGGGGCAAATAGAGGAGTCCATAGACTTATGTCGTGCGAGTGCTGACTAGAGCCGTACTCCCTCGTCTAAACGGAACAGTTTTTTTTTTCAATACGAACGAATGTCAACCATGGAAGTGAAGAAAAGGGAGAGAGACTGTGCTTCCAAATTAGTCTTGTTTCGACAAACTATGTACGATGTAATGTTGTTGTAGGTGCAAAACAAGCTGATCGATCTTGGCCCTTGAAGATCAGTAGAGGAATTGAGAGAAGGAACTGTTCTGAAATCGGTAAAACAAACTAACAACAAACTGTACGAAAGCAATTTTCACTGAATGCCGATGAAAATCAACATAAAAGGCTTCTGAGAGAACTTCAAACTACGTTAGGTGGCCAGTATTCCAGGCCAAGCCAAGGTATCGTGTTCCAATATGTTCATCCCAAGAAAGGGTTTTCCGACAATCATTGTATTATCGCATGTGTAAACCAATTAACAATTGATTATTGTTTCCATCAGTCTTATTGCGAAAATATCAGTTCACTTGGACTAGCGCGTTTCCTGCCTCAAAAGTGGAGATTGCCTTCCTCGATGGTGAGGATGCCACTTGTTCCAAAGAGGGCTTTTGCCATATGGTTCATTCGAGCGCCCTCTATGGAAAGCTCTGAGGTTACCGAAAATTTCGTATCACCACCTTAAATGTTCGAGACAGAAGAGCATTTACATGTATTCGGTCAGTGATAGCCACGAAAAATTTTCTTGGATTAGCATTTCTCGAGCTCGCCAAATTAGAGAAAAAGTCGTAGATTCCCAATATGAGGCGCAAATATGTTTTGCAGGCGTTAAGGGCACGTTTTACGGAGAAATGAAAAGATCACATACACCAAGAGCTTAAAATTCCATGTCATGCCTACCATGCGACCCCATACCTACCCGGTACTCTTGCACACACCATCAATCTACTCGGCTCTTTTTTGTGTACAACTCAGTGGTATAATACAGGCGGAAAAGTATTCGTAACTTCGTTCCCAGAATAATTCCGCAGATCTAGAAACGGATTTGATATAGCTGTCACTTTCGCACGACCTCTTTGTGCACCGTCTTCTATTGTGGCCGTCGCACTACATCACACTCGCAAAAAAATCCCAACGCTTATTGGACGGTCAGTAGGTCCCACCGCACTGGGTCCTACCGCGCAACGAAAACAGAAACGACACAGAAAAAGTTGGCCTTAAAAAGGAGGCAACTTCAGACAGTCTCGACACACCGCGCACGTTTCGGCTGGAGCTCTGCATGGTTCCCTGTACCATCTTCGATACTCCGTCGTTAATCTCATGCAATTCGTCCGCAGCTCCGACTTCAGTTATTCGTATTAACTTCTCTACGCAACTGCGCGAACACGCGCAACATCCATCAAAAACCGGCGAGCTGATAAGAGTTGTTTCATGCAACCACGGTGAGGTTAATATTTTCGATGATGGTAATAACCCCGTTTCCCCTCTGCGCGGCTGTCCATTCCCCGGACAGCCCCTGGCGCGCAGTCTGTGGAAGATGAAACACCGATCGTCGTGTGGATAAGTGGAGTGGGAAGTCCTGCTCTGCTGCGAGTGGTGGCCGGACGTGTCGAACGCCCCCCAGCTAGCGCCACTACGCATGCGCAGGAGGAACGACGCGCATTGGCGACCCCTAGTGAGGTTAGGTACATTCCCTTAAAGCTGTGGTAGAGCTTCTCGTTCCGTTTTGTAATAGGCATGAAGCCACTTATTTCTTCCATGTTTTGTTATGTAGCAAGAGGAGTTTATATCTATCTTTCATCATAACTTCTTTACTTCATCATACGCATAGTACATCTCACATATATAACACCCATGATAACAAGATTGCTTACATTAATCACTGTTGACCTTGATCGCTATTTGTTTCCCAGTGTTTCGGGGATAGCACAGGGACGTGGCAAGGCGAGGCTCACAAGCGCAATACCCTTGTGCTCTTCTCGGAAGTCCCGGCGGCGTTCATCCCACAACTCCTTTTCATCGTCATGCCCTGCGGAGTGAGCGGCCGTCTCGACATCAGCGTTTAAGAACACCTACTGCGGTATATATTTCATCTTAAATGGCCACTGCGACCAAGTATCCTTCCCTTGTTTGATAAACTCAAGTGAGGAACCTCCACCATCAGTCTTCGAGAGAAGAAAATTGAAATTTTTTAGAAAATTGAATTGAAAGTGACGGATAAGTTCTCATTGAACAATATACTCTGTCAAAGAGAACTTATCCGTCACTCGTTCTCGCAGCCCATATGACATCCTACCCCAAGAAGGAGAAGATCCAAAGAGGAGGAAGAGGAACTCACGGATGGTCACTCTTCACAAGAAGGGAGACCGGGATGATCTTCGCAATTACCGCCCAACAAGCTTGTTAAGTGCGCTTTACAAGCTATTCACGAAGATCATTCTGACCGGCATATCGCGAACGCTGGATGAAGTTAAACCTGTAAAGCAGGCCGGAATTCGGAAGGGATTCAGCTGCTCGGACCACATCCAAGCGGTCGCAAAGGTCATCGAAGTGTGCCGAGAATTCCGAATGCCTCTTGTACTTACCTTTGTCGTCTATGAAAAAGCTTTTGACAGCATCGAAACGAATGCGGTCCTGTCAGCACTGGTCGATTAAGGAGTGGACCCCCCCCACATAAGCCCCCCC
>UZAF01021171.1:2418-14346 GCA_900617895.1 Haemonchus placei | reverse complement strand
TCAAAATTTTAACCCTTCGGTATTTGCGATGTGGCTTTGGCTGATCAATATTCAATCATGTTTCATTCGATAGGACAAGCGATAAGGACCCATTAGCGGCACTTCGCTAAGCAGATGAGAATTCTGTTCGTTTCTTGCTACTAGATTGCGACCGCTACACAGCAAGGTTTGCGATTCAATGAAGAATCCTTTTTGTTCGATATCATTTGCGACAAAACATAATTGGGCCCAGTTATGTGGAATACCCATTTAATGATATTTCTGGAAAGAAAAAGGTCAATTGACAGCGACATCTGATGATAATGTGTTATCATCGTTCGAAACATTTGTGAGTCCCGCCCGAACCTTTGTTGCCTAAAATTGAATTTTCAATGTGTATTCATTTTTAAGAGCGAGCGCAGGAGATCAAGACTCCCAATTAAAAGCGTAAGCACCGACTCGCACTGTATACAATATGCACTGCCCTGTAAGTCCTGTGTCAGACATCATGTACAGGAAAATATTATTTGTCTCCAAGATGGAGGAGAAAGTTAGCCGATAGCTACAACTTTATCGGAGAGACAGGGAAGCCTGGCGTTAGCCGGGCGAACCGACTTGTGTATATAAAATACGACGATGTCATTTTAGAGAGAAATAAAGAAATCAGCGGTTTATAGCGCAAAAGTGCATTCGTCGATCACTTTAGTGTTGTAGTGATTGGTCTTTTAATGAGTACACAAACCTAATCTTTTTCAGATGCCTTAAATTTGCGTTGCATGGTACCTGGTGCGTTTTGGGTCATGGCACTCATCTGCATTTACGGGATTCCGAACCGACCCAAAACGGTGTTGTTGAGCAAATGGCTCAGAGCTGCTTTTCTGCGGTAATGGTGAAGCTCTCCAGCCTATGAGATTAGTCTTGGTCCGATGAGTTTGATCGTGGAGTTTTTTGGCGTTCGTTCCTTTTTGGAGATGCTCCCTCGTCGTTGACTTTCATTCGGAATTGTGCCCATGTTTGAATACGCATTCGCTCATACAGTGCTTGCAAAAGCTGACCGTTGTAAATTAGTGCTTTTATCCTCCCAAGTCTGGCAGTCAATTAACCAACCGCGTAACGTTGGAAGCAGGTTGGTCTAAGCAAATATTGGTTCGACGTTCAGTCCCATTACCGTAAGTTACGTGGGCTAAAAAGCAGTGTGGCACTATATGTAGTTTCGCGGAAAATAAAAAAACATGAACAAAACTGCTAGCTTATCATGATTACATTCGCTTCTTATCAAGAATTGCCTCAACACAGCAGTTCACCTCAACGCCCGCATTTGCTTATGCGTGCTAAAAAGACGAACCCTGATCACTTAGTTGTACACTTTTGTGGGTCTTGGGGCAATGAGTGTGGGTACTGTCGTCCACCAATTAATAGCTGCCTCGTTGTTTCTACCAGTTAGCTTCAGGGACAGCTTCGCAGTAGCAATTAAGCTTCGAAAGCCATAGAAACTTGAGACATTTCGCTTATATTCGAATCAGCAGCAAGCATATTTGCACTAGAGGGATTTCAACTAGTGTACTCAGCTCGGACAGTCACGCGCGCAAGTTCCACGGCATCATCAGCTCCTTGAAGAGATCGTCGATATTTACACATCAAGCGAAAGAAAAATTAATAATGACTAGTTCTCAGGAAATGTGTTCGATTGGTGAGTCTTGTTTTCTGTTAAGATTCTTACCCGGATATTTTAGAGAAATCGTACGCTATTAATTTTGTTTATAGTTAAGTAACCGTTAAATTTTTGGCTAGACAGTCATCAAGCAAAAAACATTCGTTTATTCGCTCAGCACTTCTGGACAGCTGTGGGGAAGCCTACGTGTCTGAATATGAGGGGGCGGGGAGACTTGATACCGCGCTGAGCGCTGCAGTGAATAATTTTTTCCGCCGAATATTGGCTGTTCAGTGGCTGAAAGCCTCTTTTTTCATTTCCAATATCGTACTCATAAGGTCCTCACTCTACCCTTGAGACCTGACAGGTTTAAACTGCATTAAGTTTCATTTTGGAACTGGCAACACTTCTTTGGGGGCGAGTGCAGCTCAGGAAGAGAAGAAAGTGATGAGTAGAGTTCGTTTCTGGATAGTAAGCTACCAAGAACTCTCCACCTCAAGCCGAGAGGGCGAGGCAAAGTCGGAGGCGCAAGGAGGGGAGTCGGCCGTCAACGCGAGCTGAAGGAGCCCAGTCCGGTTGTAAAGCTATGGACGGTGCGGCCGACCTGCTAGCACTTCTACCCGGTCAGTTTACAATTCAATCGATACTCATTGTTAGAACATACTTTCTGGAATTGATTTGTGACTGTGATCTGTAGCTCTGTGACATTATTAAAATTCCTACGTGCAGTCCACCGCACAAGTCGCTGTTTTCTACTAGCACAAAAGCTTTTCTTCAATTCTTAGATTGTTTTAAAGTAATACATTTCCAAATACTGCATTGAGAAGAATCGTCGACAAGGCTTCATCCTCGGTTTCTTTTTTTTTGCTTTTCTCTCTCTCTTTTTCTCATACTCCCCCGCTCCCATTGTGTTTCACACTTCTCGTATAACTTCGAACTACATACCTACTGTTCAAATGGTATGGGGTGCCATATCTTTTTATAAAATTTTCTTCCTGGTTCCTAGGACTTCAAATATCTGACTTATCTGTTATTCTCGATGTCGCCTCCCTGATGATAAGCTTCTTTTCCAGTCATGTCATGTATGTCCTCCACCTCTTTTCTACTTCTTCTTTCCTATCTTCCCTCAGTTAATATTCGTCTTTTTGTCATTTTCTATAGATTTGACGCTACTTCTTTTTAACGATTATGTTCTTAGCGATTTCTGATGGAAACAACTGACTCAAATGTGGCGCTTTAGAATAGTATAGAAACAGTAAAATTCTCCTGAATAGGCCAACATCCAGCGGAAGCTTACGTGTACGCTGTAGCGTTTAGAGTGGGAGTGGTGGCGTTTATGACAAAACGCAACGCCAGTACGAACTGGAAAAGGACGTCCCTTCGATTGCTGTAGTTATAATTTGCTTCAGAGAAAAAGCTAGAAGAACGGCGAGTCCTCTGTGTTTGAATGAATTTTTGCATGATGACATCACATCACAGCATGCGATACTAGTGGAATCTTCTTAACTTTCATCGTTCTGCTACAGTTTCGGTCTTATGCCATACCTAAAGGTATTCACTTCAACGTGTACACTTTTACCATGAGGGGCGACATACTGACAAGATTTAGTAACCTATGCTATGCCGTTTTCTGAGGCGTCGCTTGCTAATAATGTTATGTACATATGTGTATCAGGGTGTATACCCTCTGGACTGCTCTGGCTAGCGACAAGGGCGAAAGGAGATGATAGCACCCACTCAGTGAGATCAATGATCGATTTGACGACAGTTGATACAGGTGATATGAATGCATTATGCAGCTTTCTCCATCTTCGCAAACCTACCAGGATATAAGAGCGTCTTTCATTTTGTGATTATGCAGGTCATAGTCGATTTATGCCTAGATTTTTAGCTCCAACGTTGCCTGCCCATCTGTCTCCAAAGCTTGCGTGCGACATTCTGTTCAACAATTTCTTCTTACACTGTCGTCCACTCAGATTTCACTTTTGCTCTTCATCTTAACATTACTGCGCTTTGCACCAATTTCGAAAAAGAAGGCTTAAGAAGAACTTCTTTTGTCATTTCAAATCAGNCCTTCTTGTTGACTCCTGCTTATTCGTAAACTCTGAAGCCTCTTCAAAAAATTGATGGAACCTTCAATTTTGTTGCCAATTGTTTTCTGAACGGAGTTTCTGTTCTTCATAGTTCCTCAGATGTTTTATGGATGCCCTATTTAGACTCCAGGCTGAACCGTATTCTAGGAGTTCAGAATTATGCAAGGTTCTCAGTCAGCCTATATGCTCTCACACAGCTCATTGGCGCAGTTCAGACGTTTGCCAGTCCCTCCCTATTACTTCACAAAATTCACACAAAATTCACCTTGGTTGAAGAGTTTTCCTTCGAAGCTGCTCTCTTGATAGGGTGCTGTTTTTCTACCCGGTACTTATTTTTTTATGGCGAGCGTTCATGCATGTATCTTAAAGCGAGGTGTGTTGAATTCTTCTCATTAGATAATTCGCGGTCACATCATTACTATAGCCAAACTTGGAGTGCGGTGGACCAGTGGTAGGGTGGATGGCACCGCCTAAGCTCGTGTAGCTCATAGATTTATTTTTTCATTCCGAGCAAGCTCAACATAACCGGAGCTGTTTTAGTTATCCTTGACTATCACTTTCTACGAACCACAGAGCAACTTTTTTGAGTCTCAAAAACTTTGTATGAATGATAAGCAAGATAAAATTACTGGTTAAATTCATCTTGCAACTCATTGCATAGGTGAAACATCAACACGCAGACACACAACATTACGCATTCAGGCTCCTTCAGACTTTAAAAGTTTGCTGAACATGTGAAACAATAACAAAGACGAAGATGGGTGCAGGGAACCCTTTTTTTTCGAGGAAAATAACATCGAAAGATTTTCAAAAAAGAAATTTCAGAGGTCCAAGGAGCATTATGTGGAGAGTTCGATGGCATTGAATGCTCGATTGGCCCAGGTCCCGATCTTTCGCAATCGCCATTTCGGCTCGATATACCGCATTTAGGACGGCAGGTACCCAGAAAAGAGTCACTGATTAGGAATTGCGTAAGGCCTAATCATTGTTTCGATCGCCTGCTATAGTTTGTCTTTCATACCGCTTTCAAAAACATCATTTTCTTTTACCTCTTTATATCATAGCATATCCTGCTACGGATCTGATTTGTTTCTTCAACCATTTTTTACTGCCCTACTCCTCGATTTTCCTTGTCGCTTCTTTGATCTCGCAGTTGTTCCGTTTTTTATTTCGCCTATTTCACATCTTCAACCTTAACGCAATAGTCCCTTTACTGTTTTTCAGCCATCCTCTCGTCGTTTTCTGAGCCTCTTTTCAGTATTTCCTCATTTCATAAGCTTTAAGAATTTCTCTATTAATTTCACTGAGATTGAATCGTCACTATCAATGCTGAGCTTAAGATTACATTCGTACCCGATGTTGCTCTTCTCGATGGGTTCAATCCAGATGGTTTGCATCGGATCAGTCTATCGAAGGTACGGAATCCAGTTTCATACGTTTTAATCCCTATTTTTTACTTGGAAAAAAGCCAATCGAAACCCATATTCGGTAACTTTCAAAGCGCTCTCACTGCATAAGTCCTGCGTTTATATGGAAGAGATATTGAATACTTAGATATTGAATTCTAACCGCTTGAGCCTACAATTTTTAGAGTATTTTTCTAAATGCTTAAGCGATGTCCTCAGACAACGGCTTCAGCCCGATCCCAAGTTAAGATTGACATATAGGAAGGGTTGCAACTGTTTATTTTTAGAAAAGTGCTTTATTCACGGATGGCCAATCCAGCTGTTGTTTGGAGCTGGTTCTTGGCAGAGGTCGCAACTGGCGAGATCCGTTGTCGAAGCTCTTTGATCGATTGTATCCAAACAAATGGGCCTTCTTCATAGCTGAACTTGAGCAGGTCGTCTTGATTTCCACAACCATTCGCTTATTCAATGGGTTCTTATTCATTTGCACGAAATGTCCTCTGTTCCGAGAAAGATGCAAAGCTAGAGTGACAATGGACTTAGTTTCAAAGAGACATTGATGAGTGCAGTGACTCAAATCTTGACCATCTCACATGCAAACAATTTCCGCCTTTTTGTTGGTTTAATCACAAGATTTCTGTTTTGAACTTCCTAATGTCTTGCTACTCAAGGAACTCTGGCGTTTATCACAGTAAAATGATAACTAAAAAAAAGTCGTAGGCATTAATCACTGTTTGCGAGTTCGTCCCCCTTTCGAGTTCTATCCGGAGTTCCAGTGGCGAACTGAATGTGTTTATGTCTTACTTAATGAATTGCGGTAGTCAGTCAGCCAGTGTTTTTATCCTTCCAGATGGCTCCAGTATCAATTAACTGACCCCTCAAGAATGGAAAGCTTGGTTAGTCTAAGCGAGCATCGATCAGGGTTTAAACACGCAACCATGTACATATATGTGATACTGTGCCTTTTTCTTACCAATCGTTGCTTAAGTTGTACCAAAAATACTTTTCCACATGGATTTCTCTGAAATGGGGTGCCTTATATTAGTATGAAAATCGAAGTTGTTTTCAATTCGTTGCAATTACAGCAAATGTTTAAACTCGCTAAATATATCAAAAGCGTTCGGCTAAGCAGACATCAATTTGGAGGGCGACATGTAGCCCCTTTGGTGGGGAGGAACCTAAACGCAAAGCTGTTGGCAAGGCTTTGTCTTGAGCCGAAATTCGACGTTTATTTTGTGATCCGAAAAAATTAGAATGTAAGGTAATCAAGCTCAGGCCGATAAGGACGGTCGCTGAGAAATGATAATCAGCATTTCTATTGCTTGACGTTGTGAATGTACTTCGCTGCAGTATATGATGTCTGATCTCGTAAGCATGCCCTGGCAATTTTCTGCAAAATCAGATTTTTTTTGTCTGACTTCACATGCTGTCCTGTCTGTACTGGAATTCGATATTGCCTGAAGTAGCACTTGCAGAAGTCGCATCAAGTTTGGGATGGGTTGGTTATAGGTCAAGATCAACAGGGTACATTTGTGCTCGGCAGAGCTCCTCTCACGAGACATGCGGAGGAGTCGGCGGAGTCTTGGACAAAACGTCTTATTTAGGTTCCATATGAGCCCAGACGCCGGGAAAAAATTAGCAAAGATGAGGGATGATCAACAAGTGAAATGAAGGAGACTCACCGGCGGTTGGCGGAGCGTTCTCGTATAAGGCGGTATTTTCCACGCAAGTCCATAACTCGATTCAAGGAAGGCATGGAGACCAGAAACAAGAATAAAGGGAGTTAACAAGGCCTCATGCGCGTTTGTCACGCATAAAGTTGGCGAAGCTCACTCACGATGGGTGGGACCTTCTTTTAAATGGAAACTGGTTTTTGAAAACTATATTCTTTTGTCTAATTTTAGTCGAAATTTTTTTAGAAAACGGAGAAGAAGCGCTAATAAGAATAAGGGTAGCAAATCTCCGAGGCAGGTGGAGTTTTCACTAAAGTGGACGGAGCTACGATCAAAAATTCGCAACTCCGTTCTAGAATGAAAAATGCGGTCAGAGTTAGTAGGAGGAATGCACCCAAATCTCTGAAATGAGCGGAGTTTGCACGAAGGTGGGTGGAGCTAACCAGGTAGGGATCCCAAGTCGAAGTGGCCATTTGAAATACGACTTGTACCGCTCTACCTATTCTTGGCTTCTGATTTCGAATCTGCTTTCCAAATTGGTCAAACGATCCTCTGAACGAAGTTACGAAGATGGTTCCAGGTGAGTGCTTAACGCCAACAACACTTAAGAGATGAAAGCGCCAGCCCTAACAGCGGTAATTTAGAGCAGTGGTCAGACGCTTCATATGCATGAAATCACGGCTCGGGTTTTGTGAGCGATGTAGTTTTTGCTTTTTGCGGGTTGTTTTCCTCGAGAACAGGAAAACCTTCAGCGGCCGTTTTGATGCCTGAGTTGATTTGGTTCTTATCTGAACCATCTAAAGATCAAAGACCAAACAACGAAAGGCTTGAACAAATGGTCTTGTCTCTCGTTGTTTACAGCCCTTCGAAGGGGCTGGCCGACTGTCTGCTTCCCTCCTCTCCCCTAGCACTGCCTCACGCCGGCCGGCCGGCGGACTATAAAAGCAGCCATTCCTGCTAGAAGCTGGTCATGTCATGTCACAGTCATGTCATGCCTTTTCGTCAATGACCACTTATTTTTAGGTCAGAAGCTGTATCATTCAGTTTCACAAGCTGGGTTACATCGTTGGAAGACATCTAAACATCCGCCAAGCGCGTATTGAGTGCTAAGAAAACATAGCCTTCTTCGATAAAAAGTAATGGTATAATCAATGAGTCAGAACGTTAGAATGTTTTACTTGAGATTCTAAGAAACTTGTGTACAGAAGAATTTATTACGTCTCCAATATGAGACATTTTGACAAAATAATTGCTCGAGCAGTGACGATCTGTTTGTCGATAAGTTTATTGAAGTTATACGAAAGGCTACTAACCTTCGCTGGGATATGTGCTGGAGATTGCTAGGTTCCTGGATTTATACCCTTTCGGGTCCAGACTATCTGTATCCGAGCAGGACTCAGTATAAGCGCTTAGAAAGAAGTTGTGGGAGTGATATATACGTGATATAGATAACACACTATTTGTCTTTTGAGCATTGTCGGCGCTCAGAACTGACGATTTTTGGTTCCGATTTCAGTTCTGCGAAGTATTGCACTAGCAGCGTGCTAAAATTCTTTCTTTCATGTCCAGTATCCTCAGGGTGTTCGAGTCAAAAGTGATTTTCGAGATTTTAACATATATTTCATACCAGGCGTGCATTGTAAATCCACGATCGCTATTCTACGATGAGGTCATTCATTGGAATATTTGATGTATCAGAATTATATAGTTCTCTCTAGATTCGAACGCTGGGACCGCTGATCGGCATTCGCACGATATATTTGATCTGAGCAGAATTATTAGTAGTTGGTTGTACTCCGACCCCTCAGGGCAGACTCCTCCTACTATGAGAGTTTGACCACCCCTCTTTTAGCTGCCACTAACCTTTTTCTTACCGTTCTAGAACGTTCTTGAACAGAGCTATGAATTTTTCATCTTAGCTCCGCCCTTCCAGGGATTTCAAAACATTCCTTCCTTCACCTCTAACAACTTTCTCCCGCGTTCTAGAACGTTTTCGAATGGAGTTATGAATTTTTTATGCAACGCCCACCTTAGCGCGAAGCTGCTCACTCCATAGATTTGGCCACACTCCTTCCATACCTCCAAACACTCTTTAGCGCGTTTTGGAAAGTTATGAATTTTTTTCTTAGCCCCTCCTACCTCAATGCAAGGATTTGACCGCATTTCTTCTATAGCCTCTAACTTCTTACTTTGCACATTATAGAAGGTTTTATCATGTTATTGAACGTTTGAACAGTTTTTGGACAGAGTCATGAACTTTTTAAGAAGTACCTAACATTCGAATGCACACTTCGCTCATTATGGGCGGAACTTCGACATATTTACGCATGCCCAGCACGCACAAGCCCTTGCTCAATTTGTTTTTTTTTTGTTTCCTACGCGCTTCCGTTGAATCGAGTTATGGTCTTAGGTGGGCGAGAAAGCTCCGCCCACCGTTAGTGATTCCCCTTCTGTTCACCTGCTGACCCATCCCTCACCTGAGCCCATTTTTTCCCGGCGTCTAGGCTGTTATGAAGCCTAATTCCGACATTTTGTCTAAAACATCGCCCACCATCGAGTATGCCGGCCCTCTGTGAGCGGAGCCCCGTTGAGCTCATATATGCTCCGCTGGTCTTGTTCTATGTTCAACCTGTTCCAAATTTGACCCGACTTCTGCAGGTGCTTCTTTGGGTCATATCGAATTTTAGTACAAACAAACAGACGAATGGACAGTCGCGAACGCTTTATACAAAAGTAAGGATGGGCGAACCCTCTAGGTTCAAATCAACAACTTTCGTTTACGCTCCACCCCTGTGGAAATATGTAGTCTAGGCCTGCCTCCCACCATAAGTTTTCATCATGTCGCCTATACTCCTGCCAAGTTAGAACCTTCTGCATCTATGGGAACAGAAGTTATGAATTCCCAGTCACACACATACACACACATACTTACATACACATACACATACATATACATGCACATATACATACACATACACATGCACATAATACACACATACCCACACATACATACACATACACACTCAGTGCGTTATAAATAGTAGGATAATAACATTATGTCGATAAACTGTTATTCGAAAATCGTTCTTCACTTTTTCTTATGCTACTTTTACGAGGGAGAACATTTGCGGGTGAAATTTATGCATTTTGTAGCATAGCTCTTCGTGGAACTTCTTATAGGCTGTTTTTCCTGAATTTCGCTGTATTTATTCGGAAATCATTTGAAATTATCGAACAAATGTATGAATTCTGGTCTTTAAGGGTCAAGCGATCTACCACCTTTTGTGCTCTAACTCGCCACCAATCTCGACTCGTCGTGAGGACACACCGGACTCCACTGAGCCATCGTCTCAGATTAGCTCACCGCCGGAATCGGTTTGAATTTATATAAGTGTTACATATTCTAGGAAAATGACTGAAGGCGAAGTGTCGGATTTGATCACATTCTTTGAAATGCGTTACATCTTTTACATCTTCTCTTCCCCCATCACAATCATACAGATGTTTCATCGAGTACTTTGTTTCTGTATTGTTCCAAAGACATAATTCAAATCAAAAGTCGGAGCCCTTGTGATTTCATAGGGAGCACGACATCTTTTGTCCTGCCATGTGTCACTACACACTTGACCTTCGATGTAAAATGTGTGTGAAGTAGTGTATACTCAAAACAGTTGTGTTGCAGGTAGATGAGTCTAGTAGCTTTTCATTGTGGATCGTTCCGGTTACTCGCATATTCACTCTGCCGCCACTCCCTCCACCGAAAAAAGTGAAAACGGTGAAAAAAATCGTCAAAAAGCGTACGCCAAATGAAGATCCGTTTGATGAAAGCGGCGAGAAAAAGAAAATCGTAAGCAATTTTTCTTCATACGTGAGCATATATGAGGCCTTACACCTTGATTTCCTGAAGAAAACACTAATTCTTGAATTTGTTCTCATGAAAGTGAGTCTGGCTGCATAATGAACATTTTCGCAGAGCATTTCTCACCATTACTCTCCTGAAATCTGAGTGTTTATAGCAAGTCCCGGAACCCCAGTAGATACACATTACCAAATGTGGTTTAGAATGACTGCATTCAACACATGTTTTGAAATGCAATCAAAGAAGTGTCGCATAATTCAGAAAACAAAAACCTCAAAAGGAATGTTTGAAGCCCATTTCACGATTTTCTGAAGATGTGTTGCAAAGAGGGAATTCCATTCAGCGCCTACGTTGAAACTAGGTCACCAACCCACTTCACGCGCGGCACAACTCTTTGCGATCTCGGTGGACGGAACTTTCGTGCATCCGGAGATGCGCGCGGCGAGATTCGTGGCGATTTGAACGACTAGCGGCGTACGACACGCAGAGCGGTTTTTTGAGGGAATCGCAAAGTACATGCTGTTCGAACTTGATTCAAACTCTAGCGTGATTCTGGACCAAAACTCGAGCACGCATAGGCGGCACCATGTGCAGCACGCGGTCCGCAATGGGTTAATTTTCTTTGTTTTAAACCTGTGACACAATGGTGGGCGGCACAGTAGTCAGAAGTACCATGAATTTCGCTGCGCAACTTGACGCGCATATCTCCGGACGCACGAATTCACCCATACCCACGACATCGAGGTGGCATTACTGTATCACTAAGTGTCAGTGGAGCGAATGATTTGCACTAGTTCGTGTTATCTTCTCTTCAGTTCGTTCAAGCTTAAGTCGTATGCCCCACTGAAAACTGCGACATTCGTCAAGAACCGCTGGCTGACGTGCTGCGTGCGACGGCTGCGGCGCGGCCTACTTTCGACGGACGCGCGCAACGAAGCACACCCTCATAAAATTTATTGCGAAAAATACACTTTCACCCGCTGAGGCTGGAAGATGCATCAAAAAATATTTTTCCTTTTTCATGCTTTTGCTCATGCTTGCAGATTTGTGCTATTTTCGCGAAATCTTCTGCGAATCGGAGCTGGTATCGCTTTGCCCACTGCAAAACCATCCTTGCTGGGAGACGGGCAGTAGAAACGGCTTACAAGGGAAGGATCCCAAGTCGAAGTGGCCATTTGAAATGGGACCTGTACTGCTAGACGTATTTTTTGACGCTAATTTCAAATCTGCATTCAAAATCTGCCAAACGATTCTCTGAACGAAGTTA
>UZAF01021170.1:0-11813 GCA_900617895.1 Haemonchus placei | reverse complement strand
GGGAGCACTGATTACTGACATAGGCGGGACGTTCGATTCGTGCGATTCTGGGCGCGCGCGGCAAAATTGCGCGGCGAAATTCGCGATGGTTCAAACAACTCTGGCGCCTATCACTGGGGCACAAACTTGAAGTAAAATACTTCAGTAGGGTCGGACAATCCTACTCACCTACTTCACTTCAAATTTGGGCCCCAAAAATAAACGCAGCAGTCGTCCAAATCGCACCAAATTTCGCCGCGCAATTTGCCGCGCGCACCTAGGATTGCACGAATCGCCACCCACCGCAGGCATAGCACTTCGAGGTTTCTATTTAGAACTGAATGTTTCGTTATCTTTCTATGGTGCTTAAGGTTTTATTTTCGCAGTTACAATACTTTTTATACACTCATTATATTCCAGTTAGTAACTGTTAGAGAGAGCGCAGTTTCTATCGATTTGTTATACAAGTGAATTTGGTTTTTTTTTCAGGTCTGATGCCACTGATGAAGGTATCAGATATTGAATTGAAATGGGCTGATGAGGAGTTAGTGAAGCAACGAATATTTGAAAACGGTTTCGACCGCGACAGCGCTTTCGAAAGTATTACTCATTCTGATCGAACTACTCATGTATATGAAGGTGGTTTCAAGGTACTAATGAAAGTTAGGTCTGAATAGAATGTTTGTTGATATCACCAGCTCCAACCTCAGATATGGGAATGTTGTTTTGACTTGTGCCAACTCGTGGATGAAGAGTCAGCCAATATTCATGGGAAGCGTGTACTTGAAGTGAGCTCATCTGTGCATTCTATTATTTTTTACGTGTATGTACTTCAATACTGTATGTAGAGCTGCTGGAAAACTTCGTAGATCAAGAAGTCGTTCTGCAGCTTTATCGTACGGTCGCATTTATTTCTACTTACGATAGTAGCCTGCAATGTTTCAGGAAAGCCATGTGCATATGGCATATGGCTTTCTTGAAAATGTAATGAAGGCTCGAAATTCGTTCGATAGTAGTGTAGAGTGTAGTAGATAGTAATGAAATGCGAACTCGTCGCTTCCATGTCAAGCTGACGTAGCGTAGTGGTAGTGGTCTCGCTTCCCACGGGAAACATGCGGGTGCTCCAGGGCACTGTCGTCGTTTTCACATTATGTTTTTTCGTTTCATTAGAGACTTTCTGAACTTTTTCTTACATTTGTTCGAATGAGTGTCTTATTCTGCTTCCATTTGCGCTTGTCGCACATGTTCAAGGAAGAATCGATCTGCACGTTGATCGACTGTTTATGATTGATATGATATGACTTTATTTACTTTAAATACAAGAAACATTCAGTAGAATGATGCCAAAGATGTATAAGATGTCTGTAGGTAGGAATTGAATATTGATGGAAAAGCTTGAAAAAAGGACACCTTATACTTGCTGCTTGTCTACAACCCGAGACAAAACAGTCTTTTCTCCCAAAATTGAACCCATACTCGACAGGAGTGGCGAAGGAGCCTGGATTTGACCAGCATACCTGTCTTTGTACCAGGAGCACTTCAAAACTTTGAAAGACGAGGTGCCCAAATCCTTCTATATACTTGTGGTAAAACCTCAAGTAGATCAACTCTCTGCATCATATTAAACCCGCGGTGTTATCATAGCTAATCTCAGCACGAAACAGAGCTAATAATAATACTCAAGGTTTCACCCCAAATATATCAAATCTTTTGTGTGCCTCGTTTTTTCAAATTTAAGTGCTCTTTGTACAAGGCCGAGTATGTCCATGAAATTCCAGGCTACTTTGTCACTCCTGGCGAGTATTCATTCAATCTTGTGACAAATGACTGTTTTGTCTCCGCTGTAAAGAAGCATGTATAAGGTATGCAGTTTGTGAACAGCAGGTGTGCTCCACAAATTTCTTCGCGTATTTTAGTCGATGTTGCGTTTATCACAATCATCTTATGCGTCTTTGGCATCCTTCTGTTGATTGCTTCTCGAAGTTTGTAATGAAATAAAGTCATACAATCACAGTTGACAGCAGAAATGAGGTGTTCATTCAAACATAAACCAGGAAAGCATTTGAAAGCCTGAATGAGTCGAAATAATACTGCGCACAATACTCGTCGATGGCGGGGAGGTAACCTGGATCTTACGCCTGTGAGGCAAGACCGCTATCACTACGCTACGTCGACGCTTGATATTGAAGCGACGGGTTCGCATTCTAATTTACACTACTGTCGAGCCAATTTCGAGCTCCTATAAATTTTTCGAGAAAGCCATTTTGCAGTTTTGATTTTTATATTCATAAACAGCATTCAACCTCCACTGATTTATCCGGGACTCCATTCGTGGTAAGAGGAATAGAAGAAACCAAGTTTTCAAAGTGGGCAGGAGGTGGTGGACCAAGATCAGATGCCCATGATTGTTCAAAGGCTTTCTAGAGCGCGGGAAACGTGGTTAGAGCTTTTGAAAGGTGGGACAAACCTCTGAAGTGGGTGGGTTTTGCTCTGCTATGAGCGGGCTAAGTTCAAAAACTCATAACTCTGTAAAGAAACATTCTGGAGCACAGCAAAAATGGTCAGGCTCTGTGAACTTTTGACAGGCACACCTCAATGCAAGCCTGTTCATGGTGATGTCAAGTTATCACGATGAACTGGGCTTGCATCTACGTGTGGCTGGTCAGATTAAAAAATTCTCAACTTTGTCTAGATGTTCGTTACGTTCTGTAAATGAATCATCATCTTTCACTGCCTATGGAGTCATAATAACTACTTACCGTTTGTGGTGAACTCGCTTCTGTCCGTTTATCTGTCCTGAAATTCAATATTACTCGAGGAACACCTGGAGGGTTCAGATCAAGTTTGAGATGGGTGGGGCACCGAGCAAGATCAACAGAGCATATGTGAGCTGAGGAAGCTTGCTCGGAACGGGCACAGGAATGGGCGGAACGATGAAAAAACTATAATTTAGTTTCAGGAAAGCCTAGACACCGGAAAAAATGGCAAAAGTTAGGGAATGGTCGACAAAGTAAACAGAGGGCATTCATCCGCGGTGAGCGGTCGACCTTTTTCATAAACTCATAACCCACAACAGCGTATGGCCACTTCTTGGATTTTGGAGCTCAGATCAAATGCATGGAACTCATCTTTGTTCGATGCCTTCTTTGTTGTGACGCACTCGTTTCTGCGGGGAGCCTAACGGGTTTATTTATGGTAGGAAGACCGAGTAGGCTACGGAGCAAACACGAATCTATACTTTACCCACAGATCTGAACCAAGCTTTTCTTGGACAAATTTTTCTCAATTGCAATTATCTTTTTCTCAGCTCGGTTGTGGTGCCGGTTTGCCCGCTATATTATGTGCTCGACGCGGCGCAACTCACGTTACTCTTCACGATTTTGTGAGTTGTATTGCAGTGTATTCCAATCTTAATGATTTTTCTGAAGGTTAAGTTCCAGAATGATTGTGTGATACAATGTTTCACGAAAGAAAATATGCGACTTAATGGTGTGGAGGAGTCCAAATATAACCTAATAGGCGGCAGTTGGACCGATTTCCCTTCTACCATTGAACCTCGAAGGTATGTTTACGATACACTACTTTGTCCCTTTGGGGTTAAGTGTAAAGCGGCTTCTTTTTGGGAAAAATGCCAGGCATTCTTGGTATAACTGCACAACTGTCGTCATATCTGTTTACGGTAGCAGTCCGCTGTTGCAGCGTTCACCCCCTCACAACCCGAGTGCTCTTTCCTGTAGCCTTTTTTCGATGTATCATGTCTGCGACAGGCCGTTGGAGATATCGAACATGTGCATGATGGGTCGATGGGGTAACCCCTCTTGTATCTGTTGTCGGTACGCTATTTCGAAGTGCTAATGTGTGTAGAAAAGTCGGTACGATCTGTTCTTGTTAGGACGTACGACCAAATACTTCTCGTGGTATCATCGATTCGAGTGATCACAACCAAGCTTTCGTTATGCAATTCTTTTGTGCGTTGCAACCTATAACGTAACGAAATAGGGTGACCGCAACAAAACAAAACCAGAAGAGAATGGTAACACAAAAAACAATGAGGTAAAGATGCGGAGGTTGTGCTGGCGGTTCAGTGGATTTTGTATACTCCGGTTAATTCGGAGTAGAATAATACAAGTATGTAGTGAGCGCGGACGTTACCGCTAGTAAAGAACAGAAGAATGGCAAATAAATCCTTATCTAAACACAGAACCTACGTCTCGCCCTTGACGTTGTTGGAGGTAGAAGTGGGGACCACGCTTTTTGGTGGTCCCGCTTGACCCCGTATCATTTAGGGGCGTGGGCTAAGTTAGGGAGAGTCGTCTCAGTCAGTGAGACGACGAGATAGTGTTGGGGTCGTCGTCGTAGACGACGATAGAGGTAATATGGAGAGATTCAAATACAAAAAGAAATAGTCCTTTTTCTCCTACGGGTATTGCGGCGGGCTTCCGGACGGCGTTACGAAGTGGCGACTGACTCTATTGGAGCGTTGGTTCCTCTCGGCACTCTTTTCCCGCTCTGCAATAGATTATCGATAATCGTAGATCAAGACATTGATTCTTGACTCCCCTCCTGACATCCCCCGTGTGTAAAAAGAGTGGTCTCATCACTCCTATTTACTTCAAGAATTCACGTGTCTCACATCGACCACGTTACCAAAATCGTCCACGTTTGGGCATATTTCTACCAGTTCGACCGGCTTCCGGGCAATTAGCGCTTTTTTGCGACTGATGGTCTTTTCGTCTGTCTCAGTGCTTGGTTCCGGCCAATGGGGCACCAGAATTTACGTAGCTTCTCGTACCAGGACAAATCTTGAAACGTCCGATTATAACATTATAATCGCACGGGTCACTTCCGAGGCATCGTATGGGTTTATCCCATTCCTCTGTTAAGGCACCTTTCCCGAAAAACTTGACATTCTTGAACGGAGTTATGGTGCTGAGAACGACTGAGACGTCTGAGGCTGCATCATCCGACATGCGGATATTTGCCGAGGAATTGTGCTCTCATGGTGCCATTTTAACGGCGAGATTTACGCCCATCGATCTCAGGCTATGTAGCCGTGGTCGTAACACGTGTGAAGTGATTTCTTTGTCCGGAAAACTTTTTCCGATTATCTTCAACACATCGTTCTTGTCATCCGGGGTCAGTATGGAGTCGTTATTGTAAATGACACCTTTGACGCTCTCCGGCAACCATTTGAGGATATTTTCCAGAATCTTAGGAACGAAAAGTAACTGTGAGCGCCTTGGTTTTTCCCACGGACCTTATGTTCTTGCCCTGAATAAGGCCCATAGCGTTCTGGAATATTACTCTCCATCTTTTGCATGATCGAATGTTTTCATGGTAGAAATCAGAGGGCTTGAGTTTCCCCTCGCTGAGTTGAAAGTGTCAACAGTTGCCTCCGGATTTCAAAAGTGCAACCGCCAACGCTTCTGCTTAGATTTCAATAGCTTTCTTTGCCATTTGCGCAGGTTTCTCTCGCTCTGTCAGGTTGTCTTGCAGCCAGACTTGCACTAGCCGAGCCAATCTGTAGATATTGTCGAATCGTATGCCTTGCATATGCACTGGTAGGCCTTTCAGTGCGTGTTCCAGGCGTGTTGCTTGTGCGTCCGTTGACAAAGGATATGGCACCGAGAGACGAAATCCATTGTTTTCTCTGGGCGGCTTCGCGTATGCCTTTTCATGATTCGTTGCTTTGTAATTGACATAACGTTCTTCACCCTCTTGCACAGTAATTTGACGCGGACAAATTCTTTGTAAACGCTGCTGCCTGAGAGATTTGGGCGGTAACCGCCTTTTACATCGTTTGTAGCATCACTTCGAAGAGCGTTGGCTAATCCAGCTGGTTGTCCACACAGCAGTTTTTACAGGCACCGTATACTCGGGCATGAACAAGAAAGCGCTCCATCCTTCATGTGAGGGTTCCGCATGGATGTTTGATACGGCTACTGGAAAGGAAAACAGCAGCAAGGGAAATCGGAAATCAATGCAAAAAGGAGTTGTGTGATCTCCTGGGACTGATTGAGTGATATTACTTAGTCGCGTCAGGAAAAGAGCGGCGTGCCGAAATGTCTATTCCCTTCTTTCCCGATGTTCCAGGTTGGCTTGAATTGATTCGATGTGTTCTATATTGTAAATGTTAATTAAGTGTATGTAGTGTATTAGTGTATTAAATGTATGCAGCAATATATTGCAAAATTGAAGTTTGATGAAGGCAAATGCCGATACTTATCAGAAATCCGTCGTGAAGTTATTGTAGAAGTTTCCTCGTAACGGTGCGACAACCTTAGATGCTTTGTGCTTTGATTGCCTCTTCTGTCTCGACGGTGTCAAAGGCCATCTTCAAACCCAAGAGAGTAAGACATAACGGAATCGTTTGCTCTCGCGACACCTCTAGGACACCTTTACAGTTTGAATATACTCGGTCGCATCGAACCTACCCGGAACCTGCACATCACTTGGGTCTCCTTCATACACTATCCTGGCAATCTATTATGTATGATTGGTGTGAAAAGTTTATGAATCACAGAGAGCAGGGATATTGAGCGATAGTTGCCGATATCGTGTGGATCTCCCTTATTATACAGCATGCTCTTCCTGGTTCTTTACAAACGTAGCGAGCGTATCCCGCCTGAGATGGCACCTAAGCAGCTGTTCGTGGTTGTTTGAGAGATAAGAGTAGAAGTTGTAGGTGACCTTCTCCAGTTCCGTCAGGACGACAAGGGAGGCCATCTTGGTCTTGTAATTGACAAAACTGTACAGGCATAACAAATGTTCTTGCTCTTCTCCCTTTGAGTTCTTCCTTTCTTTTCCGCATCGCTTCACAAGCTCAGACGTGACCCGGTTATTGCTTCCTCTCGAGCAATTCTGCTTTGGCGTATCAGCTGGCAAGTTTTCGAAAACAGGCACTCGTGGTGACTTCTGAACTCTTATTTTCAGCACTGCCTTATACTGTAACACGGTCTAGACCGAAATACAGAAAATCTATTTTTATTAAATTCCACTCGAGAAATGAGTGGTAACAAAATAAAGTTGCCTTGTTAATTTGCACACTTTTCCATATTTCGACGAATATTCCTTTATAAATCATTTTGCATAATTCTACCGCCTCGGCTCAATATTTGGTGCTGAACATCAATTTTGAATATCTATTCACTTATGAGATTGGCGATTTATAGACAAAACTTCAGTGTCGGGCGGGACCCGAACTCGCCCGGTGCCCGGTAAGCACAAGTACGGGTTCGAGTCCCACCCTTCACTGAAGTTTTGTACATGAATCGTCAACCTTGTGAGACTTTCGCAATGCGTGCTAGGCGATACAACAGCAGTTAACAAAACATCAAGACAAAGCAATTTATATATTCACTATTTCAGCAACTCTTGCTGGGAACACTAAAAACCTGTTTCAGCTTTGACCTCGTACTCACTTCTGAAACGATCTATAATCCGGATGATTATGTTGCTCTACATGATGCATTTGATCGTGCTCTGTCGCCAGATGGCATGATGTGAGGATTTCCTATCGCTGGCAGCGGTGTTCTCAATTCTGGTCAAACTTTGTAGCCCTGTATTGGTGACTTTCAGATGGGTGGCCGCGAAAACTTTTTATTTTGGAGTGGGTGGAGATATTGCAACATTCACAGAGTTTGTTGTAAAAAAAGGTGTGTTCAAAGTGACTACAAAGCGACTCTTCAGTGCCGATATTCCGAGAGTTATCCTAGAGTTGAGGAGATAACGTGTTTGTCCTGTATTTGTTGCGTCTATTAGTTCAATTGTTCTGTTATAGATATATTGTTTCGTTCCGATTTTACAGTCAACTGCTACGAACATTGTCATCCATTCACACTCAAACACATTCTTCCGCTTGCACACCATCTTGCACTCAATGTTCACACACACATGCATGCACACATCCAGACCCACAAACGCACATGTAGTACATGCGCACAAACATAAACATAACATCCTCCATATATAAACCGCCAACTTTGTGTGTCTGTTTATGTGTCCGTTTGTGTGTCCTCCCGAAAGTCATGTAGGCACGTTAAAGAGCGTGAAGATCAAACGATTAAATGCGTTTTCGATGAAGCGGATACATATATTTCATTAGATAAGAGTCCAATCATTAGCGTTCGGATAAGTCTTGCCAAAGTGATACCGAAGCGAAGAGAAACCGTGATCCTTCATTGAGTCACAAACCTTGCTGGGAGCGGTCGTAAAAAACGTTCTCCTGACTACTTACTGTCATGCTAAATCCCTTTACTGTGGACGATTCAACTATCGGTTCTCAGCCAACTGAGAGAGGGGAGAGGTTAGGTTTCGTGGGCAACAGGATTGTTGCTCACGAAGAATTTTACCGAAAGTATCTTTGTATTTAATCTATTTTCCAGACTAGATGTGTAATTTTCCATAGAACCGTAATCGGAAATCCATAGAAATCACTAGAAATATCCTCTATACATAAACCGCCAACTTTGTATGTCTGTTTGTATGCCCGTTTGCGTCCTTCCAAAAGTCACGTACGCACGTGATTATGAACTGATACTCAAACTGATAGTGGTATTGATGTGGTACTCATTGGGATTTATTTATGACGTCACAGGTTAAAACCCACAACCCGCCTCCCACGACGCAGGCCGATCAAACCCCAAGGAACTAGGGGAGGTTAGAATGGAAACAATTCCACGATCACCCATTAGTGTCAAGAGATCAATACCCACAAAGCAGCATCAGTTCGTCAAATTGGGGAATACCAACATTCAACAACACCTAATTCTTATACACCAAACGTTCTCCCGGCTATTTACCGTTGTGCTATATCCCTATACTGCGGAGGATTCATCTATCCGTTCGCAGCCATTTGAGGGAGAAGAGAGGTAAGGCTTCGTTGGCAAACAAGCTTTTTGCTCACGAAGGATTTTTACCGAAGGTATCTTCGGCATTTAACCTATTTTCCAGACTGTAAGCATAGTTTTCTATAGAAAAGTAGTACGTAAATCCATAGAAACCCATAGAAGACTTATCTAATCGAAATTTCTAATTTTAGATGTGAATTTCGCTTACAGATACGCACTCCAAGGATTATCCACTTCCTAATATTTCAGTAGCTAGATAAAGGCTTTCCAAATTTGGAACTTAGGCGAAGTCTGTACGACAGCTCATCATGTGACGCGCTTGCGTCTAATTGTTTGTTTGTTTTTCAATTGTACAGAAATTCGATATTACCTTAGGAAGCACTTGCATAGTCGGGTCAAGTTTGGGATGGGTTGGGCATAGGGCAAGCTCAAAAGAACACTTTTGAGCTCAGCAAAGCTCCTCTTTTAAGGGTGGAACATGCACAGGATTGGGTGATGTCATGGGCAAAACTTCCTTACTTTTTATAAAGCGCTCGCATCTGTCTGTCCATCCGTCCGTCTGTCTGTTTGTACGGGAACTCATAACTCCTATCTCCGTGGACCTAGGACGTTCAAATTTGCTAGGAGCACAGGCGGGCAGGATGGGAACACATATGGTGGGTAGCAGGACTGGACTCCGCCCGAAGTAGGCGGGGTTTGCGCGAAATAAATGTTCAGGCAAGTCCAAACTTGGTAAGAGTACCGGAGGCAGGGTGGGAGCACTAATGGTGGTGGCAGGATCGGGCCACAGAGGGCGGGGTTTGCGCCAAAATTGTCACTTTGGTCCTAGGGTGTTCAAACTTGGCAGGAGTATAGGAGACAGGATGGAAACTCTTATGGCAGGTGGGAAGTCCGGACCCCGTCCATAGAAGGCGTGGTATGCGCGAATTTGCTCCAAGGCGCTCAAATTTGCCAGGAGGACAGGCGACAGTATGCAAACACTTATTGTGGGTGGTAGGACCGGATTCCTCCTACTGGGGCGGGGTTTGTGCGAAATAAATGTCTGAGCGAATAGCCATAACTCTTGATTCCGTGGACTTGGAGTGCAAAATCAATAGTAGGACGGGAACATTAACGGGAGAGGAGGCCTTAGAGAACAAGATCCAATCACCAATTGAATCATAGCGCCTTCTTGCTACGATTTGGCTTTGATTCTTTGATATGTTTTATTCGAGGGAGGGTGAGTGCACTGCTAGGGACCGATTATAAAATTTGATTCACTTCTTTCTTACGTCCGCTATCCAGCGAAGTTTGCGATTCAATTGAGGATAACGGTTTCTTCCTGCTTTGATATCATTCATGGCAAAAGTTATCCGACCGCTAACAATCATGGATTTTCATTTAATGGTGTATCCGTAAGGAAAAGGAGCTACATTCATAAGACAATTTGATAATGGTATTATTATGGCTTGACATCATTTGTGAGTACCATTCAACGATTTGGATGCCTACCAGTTAAATCTCAATGGGTCATTATTTTTAACATCAACAGCGACAGACAGATTCTATTATAATCAAAGGCATCGGCATCGGCACATTTTGAATACCGTTTGCATGTCCTACTTCATGTTCCGAAAAGTATCATTCGTTCCAAAGGAAGGTGCTGATTGCCGTTTATCACAGCTCTATCCCAAGGAAGGAAGGAGGCAAAGGAGGGAAGCCCGGCGTTAGCCGAGCGATTCGACTGTTTCTATATACAAAACGGTAACTTTGTGTGTCTGTTCGTGGGTCGGTTTGTGCGTCCTTCTGGAAGTTACTTAGGCACGATGAAGAGTGTGAATGTCGCGTGAGCGCGGAGAAGTAGCAGTCATGAAATGGGAAGTCAACCGACACTGATAATATTGGTCCTCCAAGTCGTTGGTAAGCGGTAGTGGGCGTGCGGTGCACGCATTAGCGTGCGTAGCCGAAGTGGTCTATAATAAAGTAACTGACCATCGCTTGGCCACCTTAGTGGCCATCGCTCTCAGCCCTCCCGGTCGTCTTTTTCAACCGCCTAGCGTCTCTAACTTCTTGTTCTTGTGTGTCCTTGTTTCTAACAAATTCTTGTTTGTGTTGGTGTTGAAGGTGTCTACTGAACGCATAAAGATCACAGTAGATTGTTTTCGAATTGTTCAATTGCTGTTGAGTTGTTGATTTGTTTGTTCAAGTTGATTGATACACAAAGTTGATTTGAATTTTGTTCTTGGAATAAATATGAGGCAAAGCATTTCGCTCGTACTCATTTTTTGCATAGAAACGACTTAATAGTCAATTGAACGTTTACTTCTTCTCCCATCCAAGTATTTTGCATGAGGTAGTTGGCGCACCCGCCCTGGTGCTCCTCTCTCCCAAGGCGTTTGTAAAAATCGTTTCACTGAAAGGCTAGTAGTTGTTTCGGTCAGGGTCAGTGACCTCCTTACATTGATGACTGATCACTACGCTATTTTTAGGAAGATGATAGAAAATCTTTTTGATTAGATGCCGGTCAATGTGCATTCCTTGGTGTCACCCGTAGGTGAAAAAAAAGCTACAACAGCACCTTTCAGTGCATAATACAAATGACTAGCTTTAGTGTGAGAAAATTCAAATGGGAATTAGTAAATGAGAACAAATTAGGTTCAGAGCCAGGTAACTATTCCGATTGACGACTGTTACACAATAGCATAGGAAAAGTCCTCATACTTGTTGTACTGCCTATTCAAGCAGTGTTCTCACCAGTCTCGATGAACTTCGAGCGACACATTGACCGTTCAGAGCCAATTAACCAAATTTTCACGCAAAAACCACGGTTAGGTAACAGTTGTTATGAATGGATGTCTTTAATGACAGATGACACGCTTCCTCATAATTTCTCCGTATCCTGAGCGGGTCTACGGACTACTTGAACTCGGGTCCTTTAAATTCGCCTGGGTACGGTATTTTTCTGCCCTCGTCTGGCGCACTCTAGCCAAATCGAGTCTCTAGCTG
>UZAF01021167.1:0-14354 GCA_900617895.1 Haemonchus placei | reverse complement strand
GTGAATTTTTCGTTCGTTGGACAACTTCAAAAAATAAGATTTTTCGAAAACACGGTCGTCATTAGCATCTTGTCTGTCATCGACCAAATGCAGAGCTTATAAAAGTTCCCCCAAAACTGGTAATGATTGAACTGATAATTGAATGAAAACTAGACTGAGTGCAGGTTCTATAAAAAAGAACAATAATCACTCAGTGTGGGCATTGTTTTCAAATCCATTCGAAGGAACATTCCGAAAACTTACAAATATCTCTTATAAACTTCAAAAAAATGGTCATGGTGGACCATGAGAGTGGACGAAAAGCGCGCCGGTCCCTTGCGGCGGTATTCCCGCAAAACGCCATGGTCGTCAATGGGTTAAAATCTTACTCATTAAACGGTTTAGTCATCTTTATTAGTGCTTCGCTCATTCAACGAGCACACTAGTATGCTATTCCCTTCTCAGAGGAGAAGTAGGATAGGACTAAGATTTGAAGGAGCCAGCCACAGCAGTTTTGAGATCATCAAAAGTGTTCTCAGTATTTCAGCCAAGTCCTTGTGACTTAGATCGAGTGTCTTTGCAACGTAACGTCGAACGATATCATGCAGAAGAAGGGTAAAAACTCCTCTCGTTGGCTTTTTCCAGTTGATTTGCTGCAGCTAACTGCTGTAGATGACTGTCTGGCCTGAGAGAATGACTCGTGGTATAGCACTCCCTTCTACACTCAGCGTAGCCCCCAAAACCTTCTTCGAGAAGTGCACTGCGTTGGGCTGCCTGCCCAACACCAGATCCTGTAGAGACCATTTACAATGTGGTATTTAGCGACTGACTGATTAAAGGCACAATTTAGATATTTTCGGGTAATCCAGAATATGACGAGAAATGGAAGATAAGGTGAAAAATATTAGGTTGATGCATACATTTTTCCCGACTTTTTTGCGAATATCTCACTAGCGAACCAACCAGAAGATTAAAGGGGTGCACCATCACCATCCACTACTCGACGCCAATGCTCAGGCATCTTGTCGATTCCTTCCTCCCAAAAAGACGAGTTTGGGACATGAAGAAGTCGTCGAGTCCCTTTCCCACATCATCTTCTGCTTTGAACTTTATTCCGTCAAGAAAGCGCTGCAGGTCGCTGAGCAGCCAGTTGACGTAAGGAACGAGGTCAGGGCTGTAGTGGGGCTGAGCGACAATCAGCTATACTTTTCCAGCTCGACCTGGGTCGCCTTTGTGGTGTGAGGTCGGGCGCTGCCGTGGTAGAAGTAGATTCCCGCATTCGATTATGTGGAAGCCTTAATCGTCCGACCCTTCTCCAGTAGCTCCCAGTGTTCCATGCTTTTTCTGGAAAACCAACGGTACAGGAGGACCTTCGTGGAGAAGGTCGGCCTTCGGGATGGCCTCTGGCTGTTCTCCTTTGTCGACCAGCTGCCGCTTCCTCACAAGGTAATAGTACAGGACCCACTTCTCGAGTGATCTTCGAGCTGAGAAAATAGAGCATCCTTTGGAAAGTGCCTAGAGAAGTGCAGGTGGCCACTCTCCTCGAGAGGTCATAAGCGGAGAGTTCATGTGGGGCCCATCTACCAAGATTTGCTACCTTGCCGAGCTGTTCCAGTCCACGTACCGTCGTCGACTGATTATGGCCGAGCATGGTCGCCATTCCCCTGGTGATTGGGTACGGGTCCTCCTCCAAGATGAAACGTGGTACTTCCAAATACAACTCCATCGGTCGACCCGAACGCGGGCACCTTCAGAAGAAGAGTCTCCTTCCTCGAGTTTGGCGAACCAAGACTTACATGTGCTGTAAGAGATGACGTCCTCGCCGTATGTTTCCACTGGCTTGTTATGGGCTTTCTTCGCTTTCCAGCCGGAATCGTGAAGCAAAACCAGGCTGTGGCGCAGGTGCACTCTGTCTCAGTGGTAATTGTGCTGCATTATCGTCCGCATATGCAGGGTGGGTGCGCGATAGCTAGTGTGATGAAAAAATTCCAGGTCACGCACACGTGATGACAAAATAGCGACATCCATGCAAACGAAATATGGAAGGATTAAACACGGGGAAAACTATTATGGACCAACCTATGAGCGCAATGAATGCAATGAAAGTTCGCGAATCGGTGTTTTCAAAGTGATAAAAGGCTTCAAAAAATAGTTAAAAAGGGGGTTGACGAGGAGGAGATCAGAAAGATGAAGAAGGGGTGTTTGGACGAGCTTTACAATGTGTGTCATTGCGTGGGCCTGGTGACAGCAAAAATTGCCCACCTTTTTCAGCCTCTTGCAGTAGAAGATTTTAATTAAAGGATCGCAGCAGCAAAAAGTGTAACTGAGAACATTAGAAGAGGAGAAAAACATTGCCTCACTACTCGGCGATAAGCTGATTGCGTGCTGAACGTGTGGGTCCTGGCGCGAATATTGCAATCTGTGCAGCCTCGACACTCGTCTGGCACATCATCGATCGATAGGCGCGGCGTCCGGACGATCCGGCTGTGGGGCTCATACTGTGCCCTGTCTGTTGAGTTTTTGGACCCGAAAGCGTCCTTCCTGATATTTTGAGGACCACAGGGTATTCCCAGGGGGAGGAGTCAAAAACCCTTTTTATCGTGAACTGTGCCTTCAAGACGTGACGTGCAGGTGTGCATAACGTAAATTGTCGAAGAGGTGGTGCGGCACCATCGGCAGCAAGT
Organism: Haemonchus placei; assembly: GCA_900617895.1. Lineage (NCBI taxonomy): Eukaryota > Metazoa > Nematoda > Chromadorea > Rhabditida > Trichostrongylidae > Haemonchus > Haemonchus placei. Next base: position 11,691 of record UZAF01021167.1, on the reverse strand, counting down.
GGTCGTCTAACTTCAGACTGAAAGCGAGCGAGTAGACGAATAACAGTTGCATGGCTGACGAGTTCCCTCCGGATGCGAGCACTGGAGCCGTCGCGTCAATTATAGTAGAAGATTGCCTAAACTTGGTCTTTCGACAACTACGACATGGTTTAGTAGTAAGCGCTCCGGGATGCATTTCTCTTGATTATGACTGACGATGTTGTTAGTATTGTTTATTATACGCACGGAACGCACATGGGAATCTAGATAAAAGTCCACATAACATCGGAATGAACAAAAAACAAACCAATTCAGTTGAGTGAAATGAAAGTTGAAAAAAAAACAAAGACAAAAATAAAAAGGGAGACGTACCTGACCATCCTCTAAGTACTATGACGCAATAGAAAAAGACGACTGAGCTCTCAATTATAAATGAAAACAAAGTTTGCTCGAGATGGTGCAACCCTTTAGGCATAGAGTGTTTCTTGGTCAACTTACTGACCTCAGCAGAAGCACGAACTGAGAAGAAGTTTGATCTAATACTATACACTATACTATACCACTACTAGCTCTTGCAGAGGGCCGGACAAGCTTTGATTTTTCCCCCTAGTGACAGGCGTATGAAGGGTGAGTAAAACTTGCGTGTTGAGCGATGTTTTGCCTGTCAAAATTTTGTACAAGGTTATTAGATCCAACTTCTTAAGTCGACACGCAAGAGGTTCTATTCCGAGAACTTTGTTCCTGACAATGACATGGGAATGGAATGATAATTGAAGCCAAGGGCTCGAATAAAAATTTTTCTAGTGGAGCTATTTCGAACTAAGCCAGCTTAGCGATCGATTTTTTACATGGATAGAAAACCATAAACCCATGCTCTAATATGGAGCGAATACCTGATTCGTAGGCTTTGATGTGGATGCAGGGATCTTTTGTGTACAAACTTTAGAAGATCTGCGCTAATCTACCCTCATCGTACTAGCGACATGACATGAGCATCGAAAGACAGCTTATTATCAATTAGAAATCCCAAATCTCTGACGACAGTAAGATTTTTGAGTTTAAATTCTGAGATTGTTTTAAAACACTTGGATTATGATGACTGCACGGGGATGACAAAGGTCCCCTTAGAAAGACAGCGATAAATCTGAAAACTGCTCCTTCAATGACTTTGGAATACTCCTTCTGGATGCTAAAGCACTTTAGAGTGAGACCCGATACTGTGTAGGCAATCGGTGCCCTTCTTGAGATTCTGCTTTTGCCCAGGTGTCCGACGCTGGGCAGTGTAACTTTCGTTCATTCAATGGTTGCCAAAGTGCTTGTGCAGTTTGAAACTTCTGTAGACCCATCTTAGAAAACAAATATTGCCAACTCATTTACATCCATACTTTGATGCGCAACAATTTCTCAGTGAAAAATGAATTTTTTGGTCATTTTGAAAATTGGGGATGACAACGGTACGATCGAATTCAAATGTTTATTTGAGTCGTTGAAAATGAATATGAATGCATGATTTTTCATTGGAACTACTGGATTTTCTAATAGTAACCGTGTCCGATTCAGGGATTCAGACAAATGGAACACAAAGAAACAACGCTCATTGCTAGACAAATGATATTGACTCGATTCGGCCGAATCACTGAACACCTGAGTGCTTTATGTATATGCATAATTATTAACATGCTCGTCGTCTATAAATGTCCATATAAAGAAATTTATGGCAATGAAATGAGCTAAAGGAATGGGCTTTCCACCGATGAGTCCTCTCTGAGATTCGTTCCAAAGCACAATCGTGCTTGAGCAGAAGACAAGCGATCTTCTGAAATTGTATACCACTGTCTTCATCAGTACTACCGCGGCCCAGATACTTGGTATTGCGAGTAGTTGGTCCAGTAGAGCACGTTGAATCCCAGAAAGCATAAAGGGAACAACAATCCTGCAAACAAAAATGTTTCATTTTTTGCGACCACACGTAAAAGAACAGATAAAGTTGAAAAAATCTAGGAAGAAGGTATCCCAAGAGCATTGAAATGCGAATGGATTACTTCAAACTCAAATACTAATCATATGAATGAATGATACTTCCCTCTATTTATCTCAATTTCATGAGATTTGAATTATTAGGTTGATCAAAAAATTTTGATGGGGTTGAGCTTTTTTACAACTCAGAAACAATGTAAGCTAACAATCAATATAATTATTATCGTTAGTTATGACATTGTCTCATCTTACGGGCAGGTCAGCGATTCCCTTCTCACAGAATTGGGAAGATTGAGAGTCAAAGAAGTCACCGACCTCTTGTTCAATGTGGTCATGGTTGACTAATTGCTTTTTGCTAGGAAAACTTAGAGGGAACGGAACAAGTGGTAATCTGAGGAGGCAATATCAGGTGAATAGGAACCGTGTTCAAGACCAGCTCCTCCAATTTAGCGCAGTTCTCTTCACCTATGTGAGGCCTTGTGTTTATGGAGGAGGGGCACGACAATATGTCTATTCCGTTTTTCTTGAACAACTTCCGGAATTTCTGCAGCTGACCAGCGTAATAGGGACCGTGACGGTGTGGCCTTGCTCGAAAATTTCATGGTTAAGTATTCTTCTCAAATCCTACAGGCAGCAAGGGGGAAACTTCTTTGGGCGGAGGCCGGATCTGGCTTGCGTCGGCCACTACTCTCCTCGCGGGAGCCAAACGGCGCGGTGCTTGTTAGCGTCGTAGAGAATCCAGCCTTCATCTTCACGTAACTAGGCCCTCCAGAAACTCTTTGCCATATGGGTGGAGAAGGAGAGACTGACAAATGGATACCTCTGCGTACCGCATGCTATGGGTCAAGACATGAGGTATTCATCGAGCCTGCACTTTTCTGTAACCGAGGGCCTAAAGCAACCGACGACTGTTGATTTGGCGCAGCCAAGTCTCGTCGCAAGACTGCGGGTGCTAACCTCCGGATTTCTCGGCAGATTAGTTGTTCTCTTTTTTCATTTCTGTTTTTTTTTATATTTGTGATTTTCCTCTCTTATATTATTGCTCAAGAGTTTTTAAGTATTTCAACTAATTCGATGCCTAGAGGAAAGTCAAATTCCGTCAAGGTCAATTTTTCCTATAAGTTCGACGCTGTAAATTCAATTTGAAACACTTTACACACTAAGCTAGCCACTTTAAAGCCGACTTTTGATTCGTAGGTGGAAGGGAGAAAAAGGGAGTTCACAAGAGAGTCAGCGACAGAGCGTGAACACCATTCCAAAAAACCAAAAATAGTTAAAGTTGGCTCACACGTACGCTCACGAGTTCAAATCCCGGGTCGACACCTGCCTGGTCCAGTCGAGTCTTCCATCCTTCGCGGTAGATTAATTGGCATCAGACTCGTGTGGGAGGACAAAAGCACTGACATGTACAACGGCTGGCCACCGGAAGCCATTGTGTAGGCCACCTACGCATTCAGTACGTCTCTACGATTCTGAATGAAAGTCGAATGCGTGTGCGCATCCCTCAGACGGGATTGTTTGACGCTCCAAGAATTTATGCTTTTATCTATCAGATCAGCGGCAACTTGTTGTTTGGCAAGGTTTTGATACCAGCAACACAGTGAGGTTCCAGTCCGAGGGTAACACTGAGTTTTGACGAAGGGTAGTTGTCATCAAAACAACTTCTTGACAACGGTTACTGACATTAATCTTCACATATTTTCTTAATAAGGAAAGGCATAATCGCCAGTGGTCATCGCCACTTCTCCGTCTCGCACGTAATGACTGTTTAAATTAGTGCTCAAGTTGTGCTCGTCAGATAGGCGAGCGATTACTACCAATAATTGAGGGGTTTGGCTATGGCCAACGCTGGGTAACGGAACTTCTCCCCTATCGCGGCATTCTCCCTTGCGGCATGCGGCAGATGTCACTGCAATTACCGTACTCACCCCGCCACCCGAAAATCGATAGGACGCGATATTTTTCCTTGACTGGCTTGCTTTTTCATTGGATTTTATCGTTTTTTCTTCTGTTTCTTTATAGTTTTCTTGTTTATTAGACTTGATTAATTGAAATGACTCCTCTTATATAGACGACGATCAATACCGCATTGAAATTGAAGGGAGCGACCAGCCAATTCAAATGATTAAAGGACTCCCTACCTCACAAATTGCGCGCTCCAATCTTTCACCGCAATCCTGCGATAGGCGGCGGGTGCGGCGTGTGCGACGCCGTGTTAGGGGAGAAGTTCCCGGACCCGCCAACGCTCAGCACGTGTACTGGCAATAGCATACATTTCAGAAACTGACAAAAGCCGAGAAACCTATACTAGACCGCATATCATTTCTATACAGACGCTGAATTGACAACTGCCTCATTATATGCTCCTCAAAAGGAATAGCTATATGTATTCTTTACCATTCTTGGTAAGGATTAAGGATGAAGCCTTTTGGCATCAACCAATACCGTCTAAGAGATGCGCCCCACATTTGACTTATATTCAGAATCGTAGTGGCGTAATGGATGTGTATGTGGCCTACACAATGACCTGAGGAGGCCAGCCGGTGTCAAATCAGTACTGTTGACCTCCCAGGCAAATCTGGTATCAATTAACCGATCTCGGAAGGATGGAAGGCTCGGTTGGCCTAAGCGGATATCGTCAGGAAGTCAGGGTTATGGAAGTACTCCCCCGGGAAACCCTATCCTTTGGGTCGAAGCCCGTGGTCCATTAAACTTTAGGGTACTACGTGTGACAGTGTGTAACTGCATTGTGGGTCATTTCAATCAAGAAGGCATCTGTATGAGAGTCAATATCAAAGTTGACGTCAGGCCCGCGGTATTGAGTATATAGATGGAACGGGGCGTTCCTTCGAAGTAAGGAATGTTTGGGGTGCCTAGTGAAGTCTCGCACTCAGACACCTTTAGGAATGCTTTAAATTCAGTCTCATATAGTAACGAGTTTACGACTTCGCAGCAATCTTGGCACTAGAAACGGAGGCCAGGACGAGGGAAGCACTTCAGACGCCTGAATTACTTCTAGGAATCCGAAAATCGAGCGGAAGGATGAACCCGCGACCTACAGCCCTTCCTCCTACAAATTTCGAACTATGGTGAGGTCAGCAAGGAGATAGATTGCTTATTGTACGCAGAAGATCATTCTTAGGTAGTCGACCTTGCGTTAGAGCGACTAAGATAAGGGTAAGTCATAGAGCACTGTTGTATTCATCTTGCTCGGTTCAATCTGGTTCAGAGGACTGTCGTGAGTATTGTTTGGCCTCATGTAAAAACGACCTCAACAGGTTTCCTTCGTCGAGGCCTGCGGAAAGTGAAGCGTTCGAAGGGTCAGCCAATAAAGTTACGCAATCTTGAGAAAATTCTATTATTTCCTTCTCCTTCCATGAAAAAGTACCGAAACTATATAAAATGGTACCAGTAATATACTTAGGAGTTCGGATTATTTCAGAGAAGTTTGTTTTTGTCAAGTTTCCCTTGGAAAGTGCTCCTTCTTGTTCAAAGTCACTTTGATGCACTTTTGGCAACACACCTATGCATATGAGGAGGGATTGCCAAGCGGCGATATCATGTATCGAACCGACTTCTTACAAAGTCTCGATTCCATTTTGGGAAGGTTATCTGGTTGTTGGTACCAAGTTGTATTGTAGAGTGGAAACTGTGACTTCTAATTCTATTCACCCTGTAGATCATTGTACGGGCCACATACGCATTCAAACGCCTCCACGATTGTGAACGGGAGTTGAATACGCGTGAGCACATCCCACAAGGGTGTAATAACAAAATTGTTCATCTTTTTATTTGTTAGACTTCTGATTAGTGCAGAAAGTGGCAACTCACTCGAAATAAGGTCCGCCCTCTTGGCACTATCGGCTGGTTCGAGCTGTTGCCGGACCCATGAAACGACGCAGGACTTCCGCAGCCATCGCTGTAGCCAACTTATTCTGAACGAAACTCAACTTAATGCTCTCAAACGTAAATAGACAACAACCAACAACGCTGACCTAGAATAAACCAAAAAAAACCTATGAAATTTCCTAATTCTCAGAATTGGATCGATTACCAATGATCAAACTCAAATTTCGAGTTACTTCGAGATTACTCGAACACCCTAAAATGTTCACTCGCAGGGGTTTTTTCGGAAGTTCTCCTGTATCATCTGTCGCTCGTTGATCATGGATTGCATCAAGCAGGAACCAGTAACGCCCCCATTCATCCTTGTTGCACGCAAGCATATTCCATTGGATCGTTCTCGTTTGAGGTTCATAAGGAGTAGCTTCGCGTTCGTTTAGAGTTCTTGTGAAGAAGTCTGACCATCACGTTGGCTGCCGTCCTGATGTTTTTTTGATGCCCGAGGAATCCAGTCACCAATTGCTCTGGTCCAACGATCATTACAAACCCGCATAACATATCCAGCCCATCTGATTTTCGCACTTTGACAGAATTGAGGAGGCCGGATTCATTTCTCACACGTTCGTAAATCTAAAAATTTCAAGCGTGGTCCATTCCACAATGTGATGGATCTTTTCAGCTACTCAATGTTCGCTGTCATAAGCACGATGTCGTCCGGAAAGGGGAGAAGCGGAGATGATGTAAGTGGAGGCCGTTGATCTTCACTTCCAAGTCTTCCCGTTTCAAATGGCGCTTGATCTTTCGAGAGCGCCATTGGAAATTCGGGCGAGACAGTAATACTCTGCCGAAACCCTCTTTGCATAATGGCAACGACTTCCTTGTAGAATGTCGAAATCCAGGTTGTGAAGTTGTCCGAGAGTTCACGAAGGTTCTCATGTATTGACTGGAAGTATTCTGATTGTTCACAGCTCCAATTATCGCCTCTGTATCAATGGTATCATCAACTGGATGAAGGTAAGACATAGCGGCGTTCTGTATTTCTGCAATATTTTAGTGAGCCTTGTGATAGTGTGGATGTGATCGATTGTACTGAACACCCTCCAAAACTCTGCTTGTTCACACCGTCGTCCATCATCTAATATTCTGCCCATTCTGTTATGGATAACTTGTGTGATAAGTTTATAGATCGCAGAATGTGGGCAGAATGGGTGGTAGCTACCAATATCATCTAACCTCCTTTTTCAAACAACAACAACAACAACAACAGTCTTGTTAGTTCTCCCCGCCGTGGGCACTTTGGCTTCCCACAGGTACCCCGTAAAGAGGGGGGCCATGCGCTCTACCTAAGATGGTAGGTAGGTATGTAGACGTGGATGTAGAAGAGATGCGGATAGAAGTTGTGGATGGTCTTTCCCACTGATCGTCGGGATGCGGTAGCTGTTCCGTCGGTACAATAAGGAAAAGTCAAGGTCTTGTAACTGGCGGAGCACAGAAGGCCTTGGCTGTTCTTCTATTTTTCATATTTCCATCACAGATCACTCCTAGACATTGTGGGGGATTCGTGTTTTTGTGGTTCACTAATGGGAAAGTTTCAGAAGAAAGCAATTTAGTAGGCGGACAGCGATTTCAAATTATCCGGCACATTCCATCAAAAGTTAACGTACATTAAATTTTAGGTGGTCGATCCAACGCTCCGGCAATTTTGATCAAGGTAAGCCTCTTGTATACCGGGTTAAGAGGGTCTCCTCGTCTAGAGAACTGCCCGGGTTTATCTTACCCTATTATAGAATCAATTTCAATGGTTGTTCGACTTTCAAGCTGTGACGAAGGCGAACTTGCCAAAACGTTAGCCTCACAAGAATTGAAATCTTGGAAAGGCTGAAGAAATCTTACATACTATCCATCGAAAATGTTATTTTCCGTTGATAAAGTATATACAAGTTTGTAATGCGCCATGAAAAAAGATTTGCGTCAAAGTCTCTGAAGAGGGAAATGAGATTACCGGTTGGGATTCCTCCGATTACCGAGTACAAGCAATTCAGCGGCGTCGTCGAACTCTCGCCTCTTCACCCAAACTTCTGTTTCCGAATTATTCGACCGGAAATCTATCTTAACAAAACAACATCTTCCTGTTAAGCACGAAAATGACAAAACTGCACGAAAATCTCTGGTAACTGACCGTGGTTGGAGGAATTATCACTTGTTGGTTTGCGAGAATCAGAGAACCTGTTCGGGGCTCATTCCGGGTAGTTGCGGCAGCTGCAAAGTCTCGAAATCGTAGAAGTTAGAGCGTTTTCGGATTTTTCCTACCCTAATCATTGAGTTTTTGAGAGCGATTCACTTGACAGTTCACATTATTGCTATGCTCATTGAGTTCGAAATTGAATTCCTCCAGTTTGATCAAATGCGCAACAGAGTNCTGATCAGTTCATGGCTTGGACTTACATTTGGCGAAATTCCTTGAGGAGATATAGGTAACCCATGCGAACTCAAGTAGTGCTCCAAAGATAAACGTGAGACAGGCGCCAATCCAAACGTCGATTGCTTTCGTATAGGAAACCGGTGGGAGCTTAGCGTTTATACCGGAAGCCTGTGTGCATTAATCTATTTACAACAAAGGGAGCACCAAACAGCAGCAATTTGGTACCTGCGTCGTCATTGTGAGGAGTGTAGTCACCCCGAGTGTCACTCTCGCAGGAACCGCTGTTCTGTCCAACCAAAATGAAACCCATGATACTATCACCAACATAGTCGACGGTATGTATAGTTGTAACAAGTAGTAACTGAAAATGAATTTCTTAAATTCAATTTTAAAATCAGCTTTATCTCTTGCCTCTGCAAATGAATTACCTGAACTGCCTCCTAAGCTCTAGCACAGTTCGTAGGCACGAGTAGGTGCCGGTATTCGTTTTGCTGGTGCAGTACGTTGTTGAGACCTAAGGGTTGATGTAGGATAGCTAAATACCCACAACAAGTGTTTTGATCTTAAGCAACAAGAAATTTACATTATTTAGTTGAAAACTGGGTAGTGAAGAATTGAGACCGTCTTTCAGCTGCACCGGATCAGTTTCTTTCCAACGGTATTCTGAAAGGTGTAGAAGTCAAATTGTTGTAACCTGTAGTTCAAGCTGAGTCATTGATAGAATCACTCTATCGACAACAAAGAAGATTGCTCAAAAATAAACAGGTGAGTGCTTAGGCCCTTCCTGGAATGGGCAGAGCTTCCGATCACTCTTCCTAAATGCTCTTATTATAGATGCCTGGCTATGCAAAGTTTCTGAACACAGCGTAAGCGTGAGCTCAAGTACGTGAGTAGAGAAGTATAGTAGAGAAGCCAAAAAACAGACATCCCTCTCGAGAGAGAATTTCTGCGCGTCAAAGCGAGCGATAATGTCTTTATCAAAGTCTTCGCGATTGTAGCGGATGATTCAGCCTAGTTTTCCTTGTGAATGGACCACTGGGTCGTGATCGCCACTTAACACAACAGCTTTTCTTTCGGCTGGAACTCCATTCGCTTTAGTAACGAGGTTCCAAATTATACTCCACAACCCCTTTTATAAGTATATTTCGAAACGCCTAAAGACTTTTTAATGCTGAAAACAGCTTGAGAAAGCCCGCATCTGCTCTTCATTGAAGATGTGCATTGAAGATGTAAAATGAAGTCGCCGTTCCAATTCGTAGAATCGGCTGAATATGATTGGAGTTTTTCCTTCGAGAAAATGGTGCCGAAATTTTGTGGCATCCCAAGTACCTCGTGCTTTCCGTCCTCATCACGAGTAAGATGGCCTTGTTGCTCTCAGAGATAGCTGTCACGAAGTTTCTAACATCGACTACCGACGCCTAAGAAGTCTGAAGGAGATCAATTTTTAGGTGAAATCGAGGGCAGTACCGAAATGAATGGGAAAAAGTGGCTGTAGGATGCAAGTAATAACAACAAGCTAATATCAACTTAACTGTTTATGCCTTGACCCTTTGATGAGCAGCTCAAGTAACACTACATGATGAGTGACCTGGTCAACGCTCTCAGTGTTTACACTCCCTTGCCACTTCTTTCTCAGAGCTCTCCTTTCTCACTATTATCTTCGGTTGTCACTATCAAAACTATTCTGCAGTACCATCTTTGGAACAAAGAAAACATTGGCAGCCATCGGAATGAATGTTATTATTGTCGATTGATTGTTGTCCTACTTGTTCTGCTCCTGCAGTAATCACCAACGCCTGTAAGGTTTTCTCCTATGACTCCAGAGTAGTCTCGTGGATAATTTTTGCTCGACACTCCGAATTTTCTCCGGATGCATCGGTAAAGCCGATTCTTTGCTGGGTAATAACATCACGTCCTTTTCAGCACTCACTTCCTTTATTATCTCGCCCATCCCATCGGTTTCTCACATTCTTTTGATAGGTATTTCCTTCTGAGATTAGTCTCTGATTTTCAGGCTCAGGATCTTGCTTCCTTCAAAACTTTCTTTGAGATGTTTCCTGACTGCGCCTTCATTACATTACTGGTTCTACTAGCCGTCCCCCCTTCACTGACGAATATCTGCGGTGTTCTTTTGAGAGTTTATTTTCGTTTCACTTCCCTCTTTAAGCCCCGATATAGTCGTTTTTGTTTTTCACAACAAGAATGCTACTGTGCGCTTGTTTGATTGATCCTAATGGGCAGTCTGTGTTAGTACAGAGCTCCCTAGCGACGTGTTCTACAAGCTTTGTAATTAATTGGGGCATAAAGTAGAATCGATCAAGCGGGAGATAATACGGTAAATGTAAAGTGTAAGTAAAGTGTATGCAAATTTATGTAGCTGACAATTTGAGAGACTTTTGATAGAACATACACACCTATTAAGTAGAGCGTAAGAAAAAATAGTAACCCAAATATCAATGGAAAATCGGACCTACCAATATCGTTGTCAGTGTACGCATAGGAGGCCAAGTCAATAAGACACGTCTGCACATCCATTGGATAATACTGAAAAGAAAGTCAGGATACTTCCAAAAATCTGTTATCTACGGATCCTCCAACATCGGATAAAATTTAGAAAACCTCGGCCGTCGCCTCACTTTCACAAAGCTCTTCTGGTCTTTGATCTTCTTTTTTTCTCGATTTTGAGTAGGAAGTTCAGAAAGCTTGTAGGATTCGCTGGATGGGTGATATCACCTGTTGACTGGATGGTGAGAGTCCACAATATTTGGAAGAGGGGTAACAAGCTGTATCAATTCTCGATATACATACATAAGTATCGAGGTGAGTACCCGTTCATCAAAGCGCCCCCGAAAGCTTCCCAATGTTGGACGAATCAAGGTAAAAGTCATAAGTAGGTCGAGGTGAGCCCCGTGTATCTGCTCAAGAGGGCAATTGCGTGGGAGAGGAGCCAAATCAAGGTGTGAAAAGACTACATAAGACAATGGTGTTCTGCTTGATCAATCATTTGTCTCTAACCCTGTCATTCTTCCTCTCCCACAAAGGGAGGGAAGAATGGGAAAGTAGAAGGAGATTGTTTTGTTTGGAGAAAAACTCAAGGGTGATGCATGATAAAAGCCATTTCACACCACTTCGTCCTGCCTTCAAGAGTCGCGAAATCATTAGCATGCAGGAATAAAGCGCCAACTCCGCGAAATGTGAAGAAACAAAAAGGGCAAGAGAGGTTTTTCTGCGGATTTGCTTAGCTCTATGAATACATCAGTGCTGCATTTCGACGTCACAGTACAATTACGCAAATGCTCGCAAAATCCTAGATTCATTTAAAAACACTTCCAAGACACTGGAAACAGAATCGGAGAACTATAATGAAATAGCTTCCCGGTTTGGTCGATCCCTGGTAATTTCTGAGACTAAGCCCATAATTGGGAACAATACCCCATGGTTAATTTGAAAGATCATGATGATGGATAGAC
>UZAF01021165.1:0-14361 GCA_900617895.1 Haemonchus placei | reverse complement strand
ACTGTCTAGAAAAGGAAAAAGTGGGTGTTAGGCCTGACTATGACTGTCTAGAAAAGGAAAAAGTGGGTGTTAGGCCTGACTATGACTGTCTAGAAAAGGAAAAAGTGGGTGTTAGGCCTGACTAGGATTGTGTAGCCTCATTATTAATTTGTGTTGTAGTAATAGGAACCACCTGCCACTTTACCTGACTCAAAAGAAAATGAAAATAAACAAGGTAATTGAAAAATTGCTGCCTATAAACAAAGCCATAAGAAATCAGACCCGTGGTCTTGACACGGAAATATGACACGCAATGTCGTAACGGGCTCGTATAACCACCACCATGATAGAGGGTCAAGAAAGAAATAAAGTATTTCAAATCGACCTTGGCCTTACTTTTATGGCTAGATGAGATCCAGGGAAGACTCTCTGGGGAATAACTCTGCTCACAAAAAGTTAGCAACGGGTGAGGTAGCTCTTAATCTACTGAAAGGTGAATGGCAACTGTTGGAAGCTTGAAAAAACTAGGAAAGGAGCTATTCGGCTATTAATTTATTTACGCTTATTTATTTATTTATTTCCTTCCGATACCACCTACAGAGACTGAAATAATTAAGCGAACTGGGAAAGGCTTGGGAAAGAAAAGTTCAAAGGAACTTTCTGAGGACGAAGTGAAGCACCGAGTCAGTCCCCATGTTTACAGCAAGCTCAAAATTTTTTTCGAGAATTTTTGTCATCGCAAACTAGATGCCCGATAAAAGCAGGAAATAATTCATGGTTATCGATCCATCAAAGTGCACCATGCACTCGATTTCAGAAAAAAATTGAAGACAAATTGGATTGCGTATTTTGTTTAAACTATGATTTGGAAAGCTGACTATGAGAAGCCGTCCAACTCATGTTCCTAGGTACTAAATGTTGTGATGGTCACGAATAGAATTTGATCCCTCAGGTAAGAAACTGGTCATGCCTTCGCCTACTATGCCATCACCATTTGGCAGAGGGATTTGAGACGAATAACTTAAGAGGGGTTGCTATTAAAATGTTTCAGGAAAGGCTAAAAACCACTTACCGATTTGTAGGGATACGCCATGCGTTTGTTTTCTTGCTAGCTCTCAAGGGCAGAGTAGAAGGGTGGGGGTTTCGAATGTAGGAAGGTAATCCAACAATACCCGAGCTCAACATAGGCAGCCAATCGTAATTAACCATAAGGGAGGAGAAAAAAGTTGAAGAAGCCCTCTTCGGCACAGCTTACATCATTACTGAGTAACCACAAATAGAAGATAGAAGGTCCTGAATGGAAAAGTAAGGGCATGAAGCCGAAGAAAGGCAGCGTTTAGATTTCACCATTCTCGAGACCTTAAATGGCACTTCCGACGAAGAAAGGAGAAAAAAACGAATCGATGCCGGCAATGCACTTGGGCGATGATTCTTGAAGGGACGAGACGAAAAAAAAAAACAAACGGGAGAATCCTCTTCTGACACAATGACGGCGGATTTCGGAGGAGGAAGCACTGAACACTTCTAGACGTCACGTAGGACTCAGTGTAGGGCCCACAAGACCCTTACTGTGGGAATAGAAATAAAGCAAAAGCACAGTTCTTAAAAGACGAAATTTTGTGAAATTCTCATAAGAATCGACAAAAATGTGAACAGGGAAGCAATTAAGGACGATTAAAACAATAGAACAGCACCGCATTAGGAAAAAACCGGAACCCGGAACACGGAAAACGAAGAGCTCGATCGCAAACCAATGAGAATGGGTGAAAAGGGACTGAAGAGGAGAAGGACGGCATCAAAGCTCAGCAAGAAGTTTTCCATGAGAAAACGAGTTTTCTGTAGTTCAATGAAACGATCATAATGGGACGAGTTATAGTAGGAGCGGACGAGTTTTATAGAGTTTTCCTTTGGGCAATAAAAATCTTGATAAAGTTTGATAGAAATGATCATCATTGTATCCTTCTCTATATGAAGACTTGATTGAGGCCGAAAAGAGGGATGCAGCTGACTGAATAAGGTAGCCTTTCCGATGAGGGAGGGAGGGAGGGAGNTCGACCTTTGTTATTTGTTCGATCAACGAGAGCCCATGAAGCTAATGTGGAAGAAATGCAATGATATCTCATGTCTTGGAAAATATTATTATAATCGATAAAGGATAAAGGATAAAGTTTTTGGCGTTAATCANGAGGAGAAGGACGGCATCAAAGCTCAGCAAGAAGTTTTCCATGAGAAAACGAGTTTTCTGTAGTTCAATGAAACGATCATAATGGGACGAGTTATAGTAGGAGCGGACGAGTTTTATAGAGTTTTCCTTTGGGCAATAAAAATCTTGATAAAGTTTGATAGAAATGATCATCATTGTATCCTTCTCTATATGAAGACTTGATTGAGGCCGAAAAGAGGGATGCAGCTGACTGAATAAGGTAGCCTTTCCGATGAGGGAGGGAGGGAGGGAGGGGGGAGGGGAAGGATTCATCAATCTCCTGCGTGAGGTAGTCTTCAAAACAACTCTCTCCTAATTTGTACTTTCAAGTGGAATTGGTACAGGATAACCGCAATGGGAACTTAAAAGAAGTGGTTTAGTGTCTCCCACGCTCTAGCTCATTCAGATTCAGTTCAGGGAGTTCAATGGGCAAACCAGTTTCGCTGATAAGCACCAAAGGTGAAGTATCAGACAGCGGGCACAGTTGAAGCGAAAAGGAAGAAAAATTTGGATAACTAGTCAAGTTTCCTAAACATTTATTGGAAAATGACTTATTCCTTTTCATCTATAAAACCTCTCCGCTCTCGCTGCCGCTGCCTAGACTGATCTATTCTTCGAACCTCGAAAGTAAGAGAGTAGGAATTCAGAGTACCAAATTGCAAAAAGTACCCTGAATGGTTTATTTCATTTCCATCTGTGAGGAAAGACGGATTGGCTATAGAAAAGTCTTCGAACATATTTAAAATTCAAAAATATCTATCTCCCTTCTTCTACGAGCTCCATTCGACATTGATGGCAGTTTTTTTTTGGATTTTTAGGATTTTTCACGATTTTATATGAGTGAACCATCAGTACTTTCAGCCTCCAGGGATGCGCTTAGAGAAGAGATTTCATTCAAGAGGAATTTCTCATTTCTCAATGTGTTGTTGTTCAACACAAGCCCAGCCGTTCCAACTGGATGTGGGTTAATAAATAAAAAGACCAGTCAAAATTTGAAATGAATCATTTCCATATCCCGTTATTTTCGTGCAACTTTTGAAAAAGGAAGCAAACCGGAACCCGACATACAGAAAACGGAGAGCTCGGTCGAAAACAAATCCAACTGAATGAAGCTCTCGACCTATTCAAATACTGTTCTAAATTCCTCTGATTGTTGTTAATAATAAGATTGTATGCGTTACCCACATTGAATTACTCTCAAGGAGAAATCCTAAAAGCCCTCGTGTTCCACTCATCCGTTCACCCCGTCGGTTTTTCAACCCCGCCCCCTTGCTTGAGCCCCCCCATTCCTCTCTTTTTACATGTACATCTGCGGTCCTTTTATTCCCAGCCCCACGAAGGGAATCATGGGAAATATTAGGTTTTATAAACCTTCAAGAGACTGATCCCTGCGTGGAATAATTTTTCACCATTTTTTTTTCGAACGGTCAAGGCCACGGTCGCTGCATCCATCACGCCTCGATAATTGCCCCAAGTTCAAGTGTATTTTAGACTTACAGACATTACACTCTCAACAGAAAAAACTTCTATTTCAACATTTTACAGAATAAGGAGTACTGTTAGTAAAAGGATGCCCCTCCCGTAATTTCAGAGATGAACTGATACAACTATCACAAAGGACCATCTTTGGAGCTGTTCTGGAACTGACCGGGAGCTGGCACTTTTCCAAGGAAAACTCTATCCAAGTGAGCTTTCCATCCCTCCGGATTTGGAGTTGATGGCATCAGACTCCTATGGGAGGACAAAAACGCTGATCAGTCCAACGACCGACTTTTATTTCATCCTGAAGAACTCCGATCATCGAGTATCGCTTGTTCCAGAAAACCAATCAATCACAATTATTTTTCAGTCATTACCCCTTCTTTCAGCCATTTTTTCTTTTTATTTTTACACTGCAACCTGGCTTCTTCCCCTGGAACAATGAATAGACCAAAAAGCCAAGGATCGATTATTGATGGAGATTCTCCCCTGGTTAGCACTACGTAGATGTTGTCGATCCGCTTGGTTGGGTTGAAACCGGTTTTTGACTTCTAAGGGACATGTTCTCCTCGTTTCACTTGGAACCACTGCCCATATTGAAACAAGACATGGAATAGCTCCCATTTTTCACCGAATGAGTAAACACAAAGTTTTATGTGAATTCAGGGTGTTTTCCACATGTGGTCAAGCATGCTTTCGGGTAAATTTCTAAACGTCTGAGAGCCTAACGTAATAGTAAAGTTCTTTGCTTTTAATCGATCCCATTAGGGATGCGTCCTAATCCCACCCTGACGTTCGAAAAAGGCTTTCAACTCATAGCGTAGCACTTAAGCCAGTACCATGTAACATATCCCGAAGGAATGGAAGGCCTGCTTGGCCCAGAAGGGCATCGGCCCGGGACCAAGAAGGATTGTTGAGCCACAAATGTACCAAAGGCGCAACTCGCCCATATTCCATTTCGGGTGAAAGGGGCAAAATAGCGGACAATTATTCGGGAATGGCATGAGTCATTTGGTTCGGTTCGTCAGCATACGTAGAACAAGCATAGCAATAAACCTATTGACCATAATAGTATTTGATGAAGATCCTTTGGGTCCCGCTGTCCTCCCAGATACAGTAAGATTATGTCAGGTCAACGGGTGGTATGGTACCAATATTTCCTAAAATTGAACGAAATGGTTACTGTATGTACACCAATCACCGCTCCCTCCCCTCCCCCTAAGCAATAAAAGACTTCTCAAAACGACCATTTCCACAATCAGAAAAAAGAGATGTTTGTACAGGAACGTTTGTTCTTAGTTGTTGTGGAAAACGAACGGGTGGGTACCTCCAACTTATACCAACATCAAATTCTACTAGCAACAACTTGATATCATCGACCAGCTGAGAGGGATTGTGCCCTATGCATCGATCAATCGATTAACGACCGATCAAAAAGATCAAGCAAAAAAGAGAACCGGAAGTTTTATGGGTTGGTCGGTCCATCCCCCTTCAGCTCGTGTAGTCCTGACATCACACTTACAGGTAACCCCCCTATTCTGCTCTCTAGCCATTTCTCTCGAAGAGAAATTTTACGCAAGCAAAACACCTCAAAATCGACCTTTGTTATTTGTTCGATCAACGAGAGCCCATGGAGCTAATGTGGAAGAAATGCAATGATATCTCATGTCATGGAAAATATTAATATAATCGATAAAAAGATCAATTTCGTCGAAAAATACTGGAATTATTACTATTTCTTATCACTGTTGGCAAACATATGACGGCAAACATTATGTTGACTGAGGAAAAAAGGAATTGAGTGAAATCGATACGAAAAAAAGTAAATAAAAAGGACCAAAGCGATGGGTCACTTGATCTCGAGAAAAAAACCCATCCTCTTTACCTCCCCACATCATCCTTCCCTTCCCCTGAGAGTAAAAACAATCTAATTATGAGAGATTGGGAAAGGATATTCATCTTTAAAGCTTATTGTTAGTCTTCTACATTCCAGCAATGAGTCAACCAGAAAGAGGCTGAATCGATAGCGAACATGGGCGGAGCTCCCACTTAGAATTAATCATTTGTCACCTTATCAGGTTGAAAAGAACGGCGAGGAAACGGCAAATGTCGTTGCAAATGCTACAAAACAAGAACGCTCCTTTGAGTGAATAAGCATGTCCACTTCAACTCACTTCCGTAAATCGTTTTTGTGGGATAAACACACATTCAATTGATCCGAGAAGTTTGTACATAGATCGAATGCATGGCGTATCCAAGAAAAGCTCGATAGCAACAAATACTGAGATCTTCTGAGATCTGAGCAGATTTCACAGATCGAAAATCAGCACGAGAGGACTGACTGAGTGCGAAGCTAGTAAACAAGAAATGTTTCCATATGGAAGTAAAATGGGTGCAGCAAATAAAGGGATGTAAGAGAGCTCTGTAAGGTGGGCGTGACGTGAATGGGCGTGGTTTACCTTAGATGGCAAATGTGGATATAAAGTGATCTTTTCAGAACAAGACTGGATAATTCAATTGAACAAAAAGAAATATTCAATCAATAAATAGAATTACGGCGACAAAAATACGTTTGTACCATCAAGAAACGAGCGGAACTACATCAACACAACGATCACGACATGGGTAACACTCATTCATAGCAAAACAACGAGAAAAAAAANAAAAAAAAGAAAAGGTCGCTTGCTTTTCAATGAATTGCCCTAAAATCAAACCGCTGTTAAGCCCATGTGAAGGAAATACCGCCCACCAGGAGTAACAGCTCCGCCCACTAGCCCGTTTTTGGCTCAAGCATTTCAAAGTTGAATAAACAGCTTCAAAATAACGATGTGATCCCGACGATGATTGCAAAGAAAAAGTGAGGTGTGTTGTGAGCGCGGGAAGCAGAGATATTCCCGATGATCTTTGATCCACCAATTTAGGGTCCAAATGAGTTTTAGAAAAGTTTTTTGGCCGCGTGCCAGCCATTTTGACCAGGCCTTTAATGGAAAAGTCAGAAAGTTGCTGAGGAAATATAAAAAATAAAATATAAAAATAAACGAAAATCAAGGAATGGAGAGGGAATAGTCCAAGTGAACGTGGACGATGCCTCTCACAAAGCTCATTCAAGAATGAGTACGAGGAAAAAGGCGGTGACAAAAAAGAGCGTAGGCAGGAGGCTGAAAGTTACAAAAACTCCTCCAAAGTGCTCTTCATTCCGACAAGACGATGATGAACTTTGAAAAGATTAATGTGGGCGGTATCGAACGAGGCTTATCCGAAAGAACTTTCACTTCGAAATAACACCCCCTCGTCGAACTAAAAATCATAATTGCCGCTAATACATAGTAATACAAAATTAAAAAATAAAGGCGATAAATGTACAATGCTTAATTAAACAAAAAAGAATTGTGGCAGTCGTTCGGTAGAAAGCACTCAACCTTGGCAAATTCAGCCTCCCGTCATGATTTCCTGACATTCTACTACTGTCACATGGAAAGGTCAGACTCCATACTGGACCCAACAACGGGTGCGTTCGTCAACGGAACCGAGGAGAAGGACCAGAGGGAGAGGATACACAGGATGATTAAACAAAAGTTTTTTCTTCCAATGAAACATCAACAAAGACTACTAGAATAGCGATGCCTCTGACTGGATTATAAAATCGGGATTTAAACAAATAAGCTGATAAAAAGATTAAGCAGACTCTTATAAGAGCAGCAGTTCGAGGGGGTTGGTGCTAAGGGCGCATTACCACATGCAGTGTCCGAGAATCGATCCCTAAACCGATACCTGCCTAGACAAACAAAGTCCTCCCATTTCTTCGGGATAGATTAATTGGTACCACCAGACTTGTCTGGGAGGATAAAAGCACTGACTTGGACATTGGCTGGCCAACGCAGGTCATTATGTAGCAAATTGCAATCGCGTAAAGACAGAGGAAAAACACCTCTCAACGACCCATACGACCCATACGCATTCAGTACGCCACTACGATCCTGAATGGAAGTTGAAGGCGGGGCAGATCCCAAAAAAACGAGAGTCATGCCTTTTCAATTGTTTTTCTTCAAAAAATATTACTTTTAATTAGTCAGACCTACTTCTGAACAACAGTATTTCTGAATAAAAGGCTGCAAAAAAAGATGATCGGCACAGGCAACCCACTTGAGCAGGCCTGTGATGACGGGTATGTCCGGGTTCGAGTCTCGTACAAGACCGAAGTTTTGTCCATAGCTCGCCAACCTTGTGAAAGTAAATAGTAATCACCTAGCAATGATGGTATCTTTCTTTTTTATTACAACATTGTGCATTAGAGATTGACAGCCGACCGGCAGCTATCTTTACGCATTTATGGAGTCATTCCATAATGCATCGCTTCCGATTAATGTTTCACGAAACCCGTTTTGCTCTGCTTCTTCAATGTCTACCCTAATAGAGGCTGAGAGACAATCATTCTTAGAGGGTAAAGGATAAAGCCATTAGGCGTTGATCAATCCCATCTAAGGGATGCGCCCCGCATTCAACTTTCACTCAGAATCGTGGTGGGTATTGAATGCATATCTGGCCTATACAATGACTTGCGGTGGTCAACCGAAGTATGAGTCAGTGGTTTTATCCGTAGAGACGAGTCTGGTGCCAAATAACTACCCCAGAGAGATGGTAGGCTCGGTTGGCCTAGGCGAATGTTGATCCGAGATCCGAAACCTGGACCATGCATGTGTGATAGTGCGCCACATGCCACTACGCCACCTTCGTCCTTCAAAAAAGACCTGAAGTCATTCAGACTATTCGCAGAACCGTGATAAGGTTGTCATTAACCAGAAGAAAAAAAGGGGTAGCTGACAGGAAAGATCTTTCGGTTACCGTAGTCTACTCGCTACCCACAAGAAGCAGGTATACCTACAAGTTTGAATTGATGGATGGGTCAAACCAAAGAACATGCCGAACGATGCCTGGAAACCAATCGGTCCAATTCCACCAACTTTTCCAAGAAAAAAAAAACAAAACTGAACTCCAAGCGAAAGAGTACACGAACTGATAAGAAGGGCAGACTGGGTGTTTCTCTGGCGTCTCACCATTCGGCGTGGTCTATCCATTCCCGACCGGGTTTTTTTCCCCGCCGTTCAGCTTTTTCTCGATTGTGCAAACTGTTCTGAAGCACTTTCTAACGTTTCCAAAACATATATCAAAAATTAACCGTTGACAAACATAATGAGTTTAATGGATACTGTACTCAGGGACATCCCTGATAGGAACGATGTAGGGCTATACAAATGAGGGCTATGCAAGCGAAGAGTGAAAACAGGTAGACAGCTCTATCGTCTTCTTCTATGCCATATGCAGCAAGAACCATATTCCCACGGCAAACATATGGGACGTCCCCTGTTAAGGAGCTATCGCTGGAGACTCCACCCACGCCCCGCCCTCTCTTTCGTGAAGCAGTCTCAGTCGAAATGAACTTGGAAATATCGTGCCACAAATGATCGCGAAAAAATTGGAACCTGGCCAAAAGAAAGTTCAGCATCGAGATACGCAGCCTAAGCAGCAAAATAAGTGGATTTGAAAGAAATCGAAATTGGAGCTTTGAGTGGTTTGTGGAAAGCGGTGTGTGGGAGGTGTAGATAGACAAAACCAATCGGATTTTTGAGGGGACATGGGTCAACCCCAAGATCTTCTCTTATTCTCAACCTCAGTCTCTGAAGGCCCCTAGCTCCCCAGGTTTTCCGGCATTCATACACTTTTTGGTGCACCCACCACTTATGCCTCGATCCCTGCCCACCCGTTCGCTCACAACTCCCTTTGGAACACTTCTCATACAAACAATCTCGTTTCCTGTGTTAGCCTTTGGCAATGGCTTCAAAAAAGTTTCCAACGTCCTACTCAGTCCTGTCACAACATTAGCATGAGACATCCCAAGGAGAAAACACCTAATGAGGCTCTACCTAGTGAGCTAGCCCGCTTTGCTCTGTCTCTCCAACAAGGGATTTCGCTGTACTGGTCCTGAACTACGCCCATTCTTGAAAGAACTTTTTGGGGGATATTCTAAGGATAACTTAAGTGAGATCCCATCATTTGAGAAGTTTCCCATACCACTTCCTTTCACTTGGTCTCAGAAATAACTGATTTCGCTGTGATTGTTACAAAGAAGCCTAACTGGCGGCAAGAAAAGTGATGAATGATAGATATCAGCCAAGCACAAGAATCAAACCGACCAGTGTAATGAAATCGTAAGCCAACCCGAGCCTTTCGAAGGTAGAGGTAGGTAAAAGCAGTTCCCCAACTGAGCGAAAGATCGAAAAAAGGGGGAGGGACATACGGAAATACAAATTTACACTGAAAATGTAGGTAAATTCGTTTAGCACCATGGCCTTGTCCCAGGAATAGGAGAGGTTGAACTTGACCTTCCTCTTCTCTTTCGTCCTAACAAGCCACTCCTTCGAACAAACGGGTTTCTAGCCGACCGTCGTTCACCAGCCAGGCCTCCTGGCGGAGCCCAATTTCAATCACGCCCTCGTTCTTGTCAGTTCGATATCTCACACGAGTCGAATTCAACTGGCCTGATTATTTCAAGCCATAAACTGCAATTCACCCACACTAAGCAATGGCCCTGGTGAACATATGGGAGGGGAAAGCTTTGACGTTGGCTGACATCTATCATTCCCAGAAAAAGTGTCTCGGAATCAAGTGCTATGGTCGTAATCGCCGCCATTTGGGACGTTAACAGCCCCATAGCTGGCTTTTAATATTCTATACTAAGTAAGTAACTGGGCAACTTAACTAGGTTGTTTTTGGACCCAGCTTATGAGGCCTACCTCGGTAATCAAGAGAACAGACGAAGAGTTCCCGTAAAAAGGCTTCCAGACCAGAAGGACCTGAACATTTGGGAACATCCACCAGTTACGAATTCAATCTAGTAATACTACGAAGTCCATGTTTACAGAATAGAAGGCTCCCGAGATAATTAAGCGCAGGCCTATGAAAGGCCTAAACGAAGGCATCACGTGGAGAAAGGACAAAAAACCCCTATCGATTTTTTGGGGGACCAAGATGGATAGCGGATTACGCTTCATTGCCTTCATTTCTTACCTAAAAAGCTTTACTCAAAAGATACTTCCAACTAACTATTAACAGTACACATTTCCCACCATTAAAACAAATAAAAAAAATGTTGTCATCACAAACTGTAAACAGTCAAGGACATCACGGCCGATAAAAAGGCAAAATACCACAAAATGCGATAAAAATACAACAAAAAGATTGGCCGGAAAGAAATCCATTTTCTTTAAATTCCAGAGTTCAAGTCACAATACAGATCGACAAAACTACACCTACAATCACTCCATTGATCGAGTCAATCGATATATCGATCCTCAGGTACCAAGGGTGTTCGCTGGAGACAGAGAGGTGGGAAAATTTCGGAATTGTGTGGGGTGATTTGTGAAATAAAAAAAGAAAACATGATGAAGGAGATGGTAAAAGTATTTTTGGAATTGTCGCAGAGCAATGCAAACTTCCCAGAAATTCCCGAATATTTCTGAGGAGGAAATGCAGAGATACAGGGCAGATTCCCCACAAGCAACTGATCGGTATCTGGGCAAGAGATTGTGCGGGTAGGAACATCCACAGACACAGGAACCGCTCTCTGTGGGGCACCGCCGACCGACAACGACGACGGCGACGACGATATGGCGGCCGGCGGAGGTTGGCGGTGGCGGTGGCGGCGGCGGCGGCAGCGGACTGCACCAACGACGGGGCGCTCTGCCAAACACTCTGCGTCTCCCACGGTGGTCCGATAATGGACGACGAAACGTGTGTGTGTGACTCTGAATGTCTGGGCACTGCTGTACTGCACTCTCGACCGACTGACTTGACTCGCAGTTTGCTAGCAGAAAGCAGTAAAGAGCAGATTTTCTACTCGATTGCCTTTGGTTGTCGCCATTTAGTAGCGTGGAATGGGGATCTTTGCGGAAAATTCCGAACTGCCGGTTCGTTTCGATATCGAGAGACTGAAGGGCCATCCGCTGGAGTCGAAATGAAAACTGAACTCCTCGCTCCGCTTCTTCAGAAAAACAGGAACAGCCATGAGAATTTCTGAGAGAAAGGCTCTACACTCAACTGGTATTTATCAGTATAGTTAAGGTGTTCCGGAAGAAACAAAACTTTTCAACCAGAATGCGAATTCATACCAAAACAATGGTTGCCATCAGTTAAAGAAAAACAAGTCGCTTGACTCTGATTGGTCTGCCTCGAGAATACGCCATGCATTCGACTCGGGAGAGTAACGGGTGCCTGACATGGACAGCCACTTGCAAATACCAGCTATGTAAAGTGAGTGGTTTCATTCCAACAAATCTGTAGGGACTTTGGAATCTGTAGGGATGGAGGGCTTCTTCGGCCTGGGTAGATCCCCTGTGTCGGTATCATTCGAGTTTGGGTGGACGATGGTCGAAACTGCATCAGCTGCTAAGGAGCTAGTTCTAGAACTGGCAGAAAACTGAATTATTTTATTTTTTTTNTTTTTTTTATTCTTTACTATTATTCTATTCTGTTTTTTTCACATATTGAAATTGGGATAATCTTTTTTCCTTAGCTTTCTCTTGATTTACATTTCATTAGGCAGTTTTTTGTAGTACAATCAAATCGTACTTGCAATCTCAATTGGAAAAAATTACATTTTTTATGTAATTTTTTCCAATTGAGCTTGCAAGTACGATTAAAATGAAAATGTAACAAAACCACAAAGAAACAACATATGATTTTTAGTAATGAAGAAAAAACAACAAATTATACTCGAAAATTGCAATGATGTTAAATTTGGGCCTACATAACCCCATTTCTTAGAATGATTCCCAAACAAGCCACTACAGTCGGGATCGATGGGCTCCTGTATCCGATTACTAATATACGGGCCATGAAACAGGAAATTTTGAACTTTCACGAATGATTTACTCACACGATGGGAAACCGGCCAAGGACGTGAGACACGCTTCCAAGAACACGATATGCATCGGGAAAAACGTGCACCTCCTCATAGCCGGCTTCTGATTCATTTACTTGAAAGCCTAGGCCACCAAATGGCGAATAGTCAGATTGTACTTGAGAAAGCTGGGTCTCCTTTTCATAATTACTGTTTTATTTCCCATATAATCACCACCTCCTTAATAGGAGAGCAAAAGAGCATAATCTAACTGTATGCGATGTGTTTTCTGTCACTTGTCCCGAAAAAGAGCTGAAAATAAACAATTCCCATGTACTCAGCTCCTGTGAACCAACAATTTAGGAGTTTTGCCGCTGGGAGAGTCTACGAGGAAGTCTTTGAACCCGTTCTTCTTTTGTTGTTTATGGAATTCTCGCTGAATTAATGTAGGGTATCCTTTTAAAGTTGAAACAGAGAACGATAAGTGCAAATAAGCGGATTTCCTTTTGCGTCACATCGCCAGCTGTTTCCCCACGAACCACTTTTTTGACATGGCGCAGCAACGTTAGAAATGGGATTGCGTATATTTTGAAGAAAGACGAAGAGCATATTGAAAAACGAAAAAACTGCACATGTGTAGGACAAGATGGGCCTTTTTTCCAACACTCAACAGTTACTGAGAAGGATGGATTTTGACTCCAGTGTGTAAAAAGAATCTTTAGATAGTTCTTATCAATCCATTACTACAAATTTCCGGCACGAACCTTTTGGAGAACGCGTAACTGCCGATCAAAGACCAAATTGACAGCGAGCAGCCATGAAAACATGATGACGTGCACGCATGGGCATGTGAAACGGGATTTTTTTTTGCTGAAATAGATGTTTGCTATGAATCAAGGGGACAATACACTGAGAGTGAAGGCCTTCACAGTGTTTTTAGCTTTTATAACATCCCTAGACTAACGGAATCATTCGAAAGGGTAGCTGAATAGATATAAATCGTGTCAAGCTGACAAATCCGATAAAGAATTATCCCCTAAGTAGGAAAAATAACGGCGGTATACAAATAGAAGGTCAAGACCGACCCATCCCCTGATGAACCAAGTGCTGAAGCAAGCCCACTTGAGAAGCACGAATTTCCCAGTGATTGGCCAACACTCAGAGACTTTACTGCTTGTGAGCATGAAGAATTGCGACAGAAACTGTTCCCACATGCGCTTTCTAGGCCAAAAACCACTCATGCCAACTAGCAATTACGAGAAATCAGTAGGGAACCCTATACCTACAGTAATCATACCGTGAAATAAAATGCAACAGATGCAAATTTACGGGCAACATGTTTCATTTTACGACATAATCGTATTCCATTACATATACCCTTACTGCGTCGCATCGTCGTCTACGACGCACCGGAAAGATTTCAGTCTAAGTGCGTGGTCAAGCAACTGGCCGTGTCGCGTCCTAAACAGGCCTTCTAGGCAGGACCCACCACCGGATTACTGTACGAGGCGGGTGTCCACAGTGAAACATCGTTCCTACTATAAGTGAGCTTCTATCCTGCCAACTTCTTTTAAAGTCTCTCTAGTCAGCGAATACGATTTCTGCCTAAACAAACTCCTCCTCCGACTCTTGTAAACGAGACTTGACCACGGAAACCACCGCATAGCCCAAAGACAAGGATATTCTCATACTTTAAAAGTTCTGAGTGGCAATCAAACACATGACTTATCTCCAAGCGGAAAAAATAAAGGCCTGCCATCTTATATATTGAGTTTTTCGATGTGTAATCATTATCGCGTTCAAG
>UZAF01021164.1:3001-14363 GCA_900617895.1 Haemonchus placei | reverse complement strand
CCTATAGGATTAAGTTCAAAATAAAAGAAAAAAAAGCACCATTTATAGAAACACTTACCCAAGGCTAGAAGCCTTTTCCTATCTGAATTACGAGCATCCCATGAACACAAACTTCCAGATTTTTCATCCGGGAATAACACTGTAAATTAGAGTTTCGTAAACACTGTTATCATTACAGGTAATCGTCGCATCAGCGAAGGTAATAATCATGACTGCTCTGATTTTAAATTCTTTCAAGTGAGTAATTCATACAAAACTGGACATTCAGGTGAAGGTGAACACAATAAAAAAGGTAGACAAGAGAAGAATTACCATAGTCCTCGTTATGATTGAATGTGGCTTTTACAGGGAACTCCTGCCTGCCAGTAGCTCCTGCACCAGTGTAAGCGATTAAGCAACGATTTGTAGACAGTTCCCACAATTTGACGATACTATCCATGCCGCTAGTCAGAATGTACTGAAAGTTTGGAGCTCATATTGATGTCAGCTAATTGAATTTCTTTAGAACATAACTTCTGCGAACAAAGGAGTGGATTTTCCAATAAAAAACAGAAGAACACCCATGAACCTTTCCATTTCTTGTGAATTTTGCAGAGCAAATAGCAGCACCGTCATGAGCCCGACTGAACGTTTCCACGCATCTATTTGATATACCGTCCCAAACCTTGACATCGCCGTCTTTTGAACCCGTAACGTAGAGACGAGCATTGTCGGAATAATTCACCTAAACATGTTCTAAATTAGCAGAGAACTATAAAAAAAAGGCAAAACTATAGCAATAAACTGGTCAATCAAAGAAAACACTTAAATCAGGTTAAAATAAAATTTGATGTCAAAAACGAAAAAGAATAGAAAAAATTTGAAATAGCAAGAAAAATTACATCCATCACAACGTCCTTGTGTTGATCACCCGGTGCAGAACATACGAAACACTGCGCGGTCTCGACATTATAAAGACGGATAGTCGGATGATCGGTGGTTACTAGAAGAAATTCACCACCAGGATGAAACGACAGAGCTCTAACTGGAAATACTTCCTAAAAAATAATTCTTTTTAGAAAAACTGCACCAAATGTTCAGAGAAGCTGCTCCATTACAAACCGATAACGTTTTCATCGCCCTCTTTACAGCAGTTTTGGAAAAGTCGAAAAGTTTGACAGTTTTGTCAGTAGAACCAGACACCAGGATCTGCTCACGAGGATGAAACGTGACAACAGTTACCTCCTAAAAAAAGTTGATGGATCCCGAACGAAGACAGACTGTCGCTCAAATCTATACCGTACGAAATTAATATTCGAACATAAATCAAAAAGTTTTCAAGAGAAATAAAAACTCACATCAAGATGATCGTATAATGTCCGAATTACAGGATGATTGGCATCGGGTCCATTTTCGCTTATTTCCCCTCTTACCTCACGAGCGATCATTCTTTCGACATCCAAAATTTTAATCGAACAATCTGCTGATCCAGTAGCTACTAAGGTGCCTTAACAAAAACCTACTAAAACGATGTCGCTCGAAGGAAGGAAAACTGGAGATACACTCCATAACACCCTGCCAGTACCAGTGGTATACGAAAAACATTGAATGCAATAAAATAAACACACCGTCATTATTGAAAGCTGCTGTACGGCAAGCGGATTTATGTGAGGTAAGGTAGATGGTCTCATAGTTGCACGGCTCAGCTGACGTCGGTATAACATCCGCATCAAATTCAAGGTCCAATCCAGCAGAAAGCACGTCAAACTACAATTGACCACCACCTTATTTGGTGTTCACCTTTTGATCCAACTTAGTTACAGAAGAATAGATCATTATGCTAGTAGCTCCGTGCATTTACGGAACAGATGAAAAAGTATTAGAAAAGTTGTTAGATCTTCCTTCAGTGTTCTTGTAATGGTAATGCCTTATGGTATTTAAGTACCTGCATATTTGCCTGTTTTTCCTTGGATTCAGGATCGTCCACGAATTGTTTTGCAATGGAAACAAGACGAAACAATTTGTCAGAAGGAGGAGGAGGCTGTGCAGCACATCCGATTGCCTGCGCAAGAGATAAAGCCAACTGTTGATGTCCATCATAAAATAACTGCCTTAAAATTAAATTACTGAATTCGTTAACAATGTTTAAAAATCATTCTAAAACCCGTGTTCAAACACTAATACTCACCCTATGATGAGCCTATACATGTAGTCGCGGTCCTTAATATCCGGCTTCATAGCTGATTAACAGAACGAAACCACTCGAAGAATTTTAAAGTTTAAAATAGAGAACAGCAGCAAGAGCTTCAAAAATGTTGTGCTATAGGGCGAAAGGGACGCAGTGCATGTGTGGTCTCAACACGAACAGTGTAACGTTATCGTAACATGAGATACCTCCTGCAGTTCTCTTTTTCTGATGTGCCCTAATCTGTAGCTGTATTGCGTGGTTGTTGTACGCAATTTCATCAGTGTTGTGCTTTTTTATGGAAAGAATGTTTCCGATTAGAATACTTGAGGGTCAGTTTTCGTGGGTCTGGTGAGGCGTTGACTTCGTTGTTTTTTTTTTACCGTTTCGTTCGTTACATAAGTTAATGTCATTTTGGAGCAGTTGGTCGGGCATTCACTTTTTTTGTTGTTGTTCCGATATAACATGTGTACAGACAAAATTTAGAATGTGAGTATGCCTCGATCATTGCAGGGTACACAAAATGAAGTTCAACCCTGCAGTGTCCCGCGATTCCGGAAAGAACCGTAAGCAGCACTTCAATGCTCCATCTCATGAAAGGAGAAGAATTATGTCTGCTCCCCTCACGAAGGAGTTGCGTGCTAAACACGGGATCCGATCAATCCCAATTCGGTAATTTTTGTTGTTTGTTGGGTTGTGGGTTCCGGTGGGAAATTTGCGTGCTTGAGAAAGTAATTCGTAAGGAAGCTTATTTGTAAGCCTTAAAAAACTCATAATATTTAGATTTTCTACCATTTGATGACGCTAAGTTGAATAGATTGGTTGTTATTTTAGAGTAGACGATGAGGTTATCGTAATGCGAGGTCGTCATCGAGGAAACACTGGACGAGTAATCCGTTGTTATCGTAAGAAGTTCGTTATCCACGTCGACAAAATCACTCGTGAGAAGGGAAACGGATCTACTGTGCACATCGGAATCCACCCTTCGAAGGTGAGGTTTGGTTAAAAACTAGTTCCGGTGCACGAAGAAAAGTCCAGGTGAGTCTTTGGTACTCATTTGACTTCTTCAACCCTGCCTTAGTGTCTTTTCTGAATTTGCATTAAATACATATCAAATGCATTTACCCTCTGTTCATACTTGTTGTTGCTAAGATTTACTTAACATTTTCAAAAGTAACTTCAGGTCGCTCTCACTAAGCTGAAGCTTGACAAGGATCGTCGTGATCTCGTTGAAAGAAAGGCCGCCGGCCGTGCTAAGGCCCTCGGAATACTCAAAGGAAAGCACACTGATGAAAGCGTTGCCTAAATGTTTGTTCCTGTTGTTGTTGAATGAATTTTATTATATGTTCTATTACTGCTAAGTTAATTGTCCCCAGCTTTTCGTGTTTTAAACAACGATTGGGTGAGCCATATTAGGGAGGGCGCGAGAAACGCTCTATCGATGCATGAAACAAGTTCGATTGTGGTGTGGTGGCACTTCCCCAAATCAGCGATTCGTTGGAAATTTTCCTGAGTATGGAGCAAGTCAGTTGTTTGAGCGAGAGACCTGTTCTTTTTTTCGGGATAGAGTAAGAATAAATAAAATAGAGAATCAAACCACTCGTGGAGTTCCTACCGCTGACTACTTGGAATTCGCGATGGCACGGCGATTTCTTGCCGTAGTATGAGCAGGTAATATGCGTTTACAAAGCCATGTCTTGGATATGTATTATACATCAGAAAGATATATTGTAGAGAAAACAGTATTCCTCGAAGTTTTCAAGCAACAAAAATTTATTAGAACTTTAGGTGTTAGGATTTGCGAATCGTGTCAAATGAGAAATTCCTCCTGATTCCATAGTGGCCCTAAAGAGAGCCGTTTGGTCAGTGTAGAGGTATGACTGGACGAGAGGTAAATGACTAGTCTGAAATATGTGTAATAGTGTGCTGTAAGCAAGATCAGTAGGGACTAAAAAAGAGTGGAGCCTACTTCAGACGTCTTTCTGCGTCACGGTCCTTCATTCAGGCTGTTTGCCATCTGTTTCCCTCTGAAAAGCGACTTTTACAAAAAACAGTCAAATCTTGAAGAAAAGAAACGAACCCTTCCTTCTTCGAATAGCCTTTTTGCTTTATACACTGCTACAAGTTACTCCCCAGCTGGTGTACAACTCTCCGGTCTTGACGGTGACGTTCGGCTACAAACCTCGGAGTCTTCCTCATGGGTCTCCGTCATTGGCACACCGTGCTTACGAAGCTTTTCCAGTGCTCTGAAACAGTGTGATATTTAATTTAAAGAGCGTGGTGGACAATGAAGTATACTACCTCGAAAGAGTTTTTCGCCTTGACTTGTATCCTCTCTTGCGGAAGTAGGTCAGCATTTCTTCGCGTCGGTGAGGATCTTAAATAAATTTTAAAGAGAATCAGATATTTAGATATTGGCTGATATTGGCTATTTAAATACACCATACCTTCGCTGGAGAGGTCCACATAGTTACTGATTTCTTGCCATAGCTGCCTGGGCTTTTTACTGGCGAACTCAGGTGTAACACAGATTTCTTGGCAAGCCTAAATACTCTACATGCCAGTCAGTGAAACGAACGTTACGGCTGAATAACTCACCTTGTAGACCAAGCGATTCGCTTCGTCTTCCGCGGAATTCTTTGGTGAGCAGACGTGTTCAAGGAGGCATGGATCTTCAGAGAAGAACTCTCCATCACGTACCTTAAACAGCTGTTAGTGATAGTGGCTACGAACAACTAGGTCACAGGTGGTCAGTGTGGAATCACCGCGCGCTACCATGCGGTGACCTTGTCCCGTTACGCACTTCAATCGTCGTCCTCGTGCCATTGCTTCTGCAGCCACTACAACAATAAACTTCGTACTTAGCTCTGCGTTTCTGATACGCAAATGTGTAACACGTGGACCCTCCTGAAAATGAAGAGTCTCAGTTGCTTGGGATAAAAAGTTCTTTTACGAAACGATCCTGTTACCTGGGATGTCATATCTCAACACCGGGTGAATGCCCTTCTGGCTGACATTGACCACAGCCCGGAACTTGGTTCCAACTTCCTCTGAGGGTTTGTTGAAAAGAGCAGTAGCATCGACTAAATCATCTTCGTCAGAAGGGAAGTGCACGTTATTCAGTTTCATCTATTACCTGGAGGTGGTGAAGGGCTATTTTGACGTGCGGGTGGTTTTGTGTCTTCAGATGGCGATGGTGAACGAATGTGTTGTTTGCTATCTTCTGGAGGCAGCACTACATGAACATCCGGCTCGTGAACGTCTGACTCATCGTCTTCACGGGAGGTTCCTAAAAACATGATGGATCTCATCGAGTCATTGTCCATTAATTCGGTGTTGGCACAGCTTACCCGCTGTAAGTATACCTATGAGGGTAGAGTAGTTGGCAGGATTGTAGAAGGTGACCTGACTTGAAGTTACTGGAACGTTCTCAGCATCTTCTTCTTCTGGCTCAATGGTCTCTCCTAAAGATGGTTGGCTATTCGAAACACCCAGCGAACAAAGTTTTTAACCTTACTTTTTCCTAGTGCCGCCAGAAGAGTAGGATACTTTGAGAGATCGTATCTGACCATTGTGAATGCACAAAACTGCAATCACAGTAAACTTAGCTGAAATCGAAAAATGTGTTTGTTATACAGGAAAACACGTAGTTTCAGATGTACGAATCAGCATGTAGTTCACCCGGAACTGTTTGAAGCCGAAAAGGTTCATAAATCTTCACAGCATAGAAGAAATTTTTCACACCAAAGCACAAAAAACACCTAACAAAGCAACTTTGACGCAGTAGGACATTGAACGAAGTTATACAGCTCAACAATGGATAGAGTCTAAAACTGCACAGCAAGATCAGTACAAGGTATCTGACACTATTACTATCTAATCTTCATTGATTATAGATGAATGAAAGTAGTGTTCGTAAAGAGACCTATATCACGTTCGTATGAGACCTATTGTACAAGGGAACTGAATAACCCAAGGTCGCCAGACAGCAAACATTACTTAACGCCACAGTACAAAAGTACACTCACGGAGGGTGGCCCATATTTTAAGTTCGAAGTCAACATCGCCGTCGATATCGTGGCTGAGGGTAACTCTCAATGGTTACCAGGAGACTGACACTTCGCCGAGTCAAGTGCTTACCTTTTCAAGGAGTATATTACTGAGAAATAGGATAGGGAAACCTCATTTCAGGTGTGTACACGACAATCCATGGTTGAAAAACCTTCCCATTTTTATTGCTTTTTCTCTTGTTTACTCAGCGACAGTTAGAGTAAACTACTCGAACCAGTTTAGGAAGAAGTGTTCCATTTTTGCCACGTCTAGCCATTGTGAATTCTTTCAGTCTTGAAAATCAAAAACGAAAGTATTTTTACCCTCAAAGCACTAAAATCCGTACAAACAATTACCACATCAGGTTCTCTCCCCCACCAAAACTTGACGAAATTAAATGTAGGAAATAGTTATGTTATGTTGACTAAATACCTTTGAATTCTTTTTTCGAGTAAATTCATATTTCAACTTTCATCACAGTCGGAAATGGCTGTGGGAAATATTACCTTCCTTCGGAGAAACGGGAGAAAAATGTCAAGAGAGCTACAAAAAGCACATCAGACATTCCATTATTAGCTCCCACCTTAGCAATAATAAGGCGTATTATAAAATGCATTTCTCAATGGTAATAGGAACAGTATCGAGAGGGTAAATAAACAAACAACAACAGAAGAAGACTGCGCTTTTATGACAACCTAGCTGCTTTTGAAATTTATCATGTACGAATAACGTGGTGCTGCACCCTGCGATTATGATCGCTAATGCACTGCCGGGGGCCTGCGGGGATCAATACGGAATGTGTGTTGTGTCATGCGCCAGGAGGCGCCCTTAAAATAGGTCGCCGCACGCGATGGCCTTGAAGTGACTCCTGGCCCACTATNAATGTTCAATTTCAGGAGAGTTATTTCGTGATTATATGGCACTATGTTTGAAAGCAAGTATAAACACACTGCTAGGAGGATTCTCCAACTATTCCAATGAGAATAGTAGAGTAAAAAAGCAAAAAGACAAACGACCTTG
Organism: Haemonchus placei; assembly: GCA_900617895.1. NCBI lineage: Eukaryota > Metazoa > Nematoda > Chromadorea > Rhabditida > Trichostrongylidae > Haemonchus > Haemonchus placei. The sequence continues at coordinate 7,129 of UZAF01021164.1, read as the reverse complement.
GCACGCATGTAGCACAACAGTCTGTGACCGTCTAGAACTCTCTCACTTCAGCGTTCTCTTTTCCATGTTCCCTTCGCACACTTGGCACAATTTAGGCGTGGACGAGTTTCCCGGTGCTTTTTGCTGCAGGGCGGCATTTTGCCAAAGGAATTCTGCCATTTTCTTTTTGTTGTGTAGAAGTTTCGCCGATATTTATTGTCAGTTCGTTCATTGTCCGACTACTTTGTTAGGGCAGAAACCAGAATTTTCGATTTACTTCACGTTTCAAAGGGCAGTGCATCCTGTTAGACGCACGCGTTCCTTCTCAATCTTCGTGTTGTTCGTCTAGTTTTAGAATGCAACTTATTCAATTTCTGCTTTGCGATTTACGATTAGTAACTGTACAACACATAGATAGAGTTTTAGCTGAAATTTCCCGGTATGTTGCACAGTTTTTTTGAATAGCACCGATAGGGTTTCTTGTTAAATTAGTTGTTTACATCAAAGAATACCTTTGCATCTACCATTTTTGGTTACTTTTCTGTACGGAGCTTCAGCGCTTCGATCCGTGTCTTAAACTGTTTCTATTTCTCTTTTTCCGAATCGTCTAGTATCCCCAAGGCAACCAGACGCGCATATTCTCTGTCGCTGCCACTATTTCTGATCCAAGTAAAATTAACTAGTTGATAACACTATTTTTTTATTTTCCCAAGTATCTAAACTCGAATTTCAGCTGCTCTTGGCCTTTCGTACATGGCAGGTTCTTCCATACTCACCCCTGAGAGGAGAATCGAGTTAAACCCCTTCGATATCGATGCATGGAATTTGATACTAAGGGAATCACAGGTACGTTGTGTTGCACTTCTCACCACTACTTTGGAAACCTTACTTATTGGCATTGCTTTTTCATTTCGAGGCTTTTATTGTCAGTTTATTTGTATTTGTGAGAGTTGTCTGCTAATCAAGGGTCCAACTTTGTGATTTCTGAAATTCGTTGGTTAAACCATTATGTGAATCGTGAAAATAATTCTTCAAATTAGTTTGATATGTCTGACGATCCAATGCCTGCTGTGGTTTGGACAAGCGTGGGACGGTAGTTCATAAATAATCAGAAGAGTAATTCCATTCATGTTTCAGGCTCGTCCGATTGATCAAGCACGAAACTTTTATGAGAAGCTAGTAACACAGTTTCCAAATGCTGGACGGTACTGGAAGGCCTACATAGAGCATGAGGTAAGAGATATTGGCAACGGCTACGCAGAACATTTTATGTTGATGTGCCGTTCAAGCGTGGTGATCTGGTCATGTTGCAGTTGGCTATCTTGCGGCAGTTCATGTCACCCCGGCTATCCGATAGCGGACGCCACATCAACTTTCGTTTTTTTCTGTTCCCCCTATGCTTACCCATGAACAATAAATATTTGCTATGCAGCACCGACCTCGTAATGATGATGTCGCTTTTATCGCTCTATCATAAATTCTGTGCGAATAAATATTGTTGGCCAGTATCACTCGAATTAGCTTGTTCTTCAATAGAGCCTAACTTTCACACAAGGGAACAGTCGCACTTTTTTGTTGCTTAATGTGCGTAACATGGACTAGGGAAATGTGCACACAAAGCTAACCACCGGTACATCGTGACACTGTCTAGACATTCATGTGTATGTACAGATCACTCAGCACCAGGTGAATCATTTTGGCTCTCTCTTTTCTACGCTTACTTGAAGTGCTTACATTTCATCCGATGTTCTCCATTTCAGCTTCGAGGGAAAAATTTCGAGAATGTTGAGAATGTAGGTTTCATTTACAGCTCTTAAATTTTTCATTTTATCTTTATTAATTTTGCAATTCTTTATACCAGCACTTACTTTTGGTAAACGAATCCATTTCGTTCTAGTTGTTCAATCGATGCCTGGTGAAGGTGCTGAATATCGATTTGTGGAAATGCTACGTGTTTTATGTTCGAGAAACTAAGGGTCACTTAAGCTCATTTAGGTAATTTACAACGTGATTTCTTTGTATGTAATCGCATTCTAAGTTGAGGAACATTCAGGGAGAAGATGGCTAAGGCGTATGATTTTGCACTTGACAAAGTCGGGCTTGACATGAACTCCTACTCGATTTATTCGGACTACATATCCTTCCTGAAAACTGTGTAAGTTCGTGTTTTGTAGGTGTTGCTTCATTGCTTTCGATTTTTGATAATCTAAACTTGTCCATTATCTGATTTTTCAGGCCAGCCATAGGGCAGTATGCAGAAAATCAGCGTATATCAGCTGTACGTAAAATCTATCAACGAGGGATTTCTACGCCTATGGTTAACATAGAGTCTTTGTGGACAGATTACTGTGCCTACGAGAAGAATATCAATCCTACTCTCGCCGAAAAACTTATTTCAGAGCGGAATAAGGAATACCAGGTAGGCGCGATTTGCCAAAACATAATGCTTTTAGAGAATTTGAGCCCAATTTTCAAGGTATCGAAGAAAATAGCGAAACAGTTAGAGACCGTTACTCGAGGAGTCAATAGACAAGCTGTATCAGTGCCACCAAGAGGTACCGCTCCGGAGATGAAACAAGTAAAATTTTGGAAATCCTAACTCTCTTATTTTCTTTGCTGTATTTTTCTTGTGTGCCTAGTCTGATAAAAGAGCCAGTAGGTATTCCGCAGTAGTTCAGAAACTCATTAAACTTCAGGTAGAAATGTGGAAGAAGTATATTCAATGGGAAAAAAGCAACCCAATGGAAACGGAGGAGTATGGGCAATTTGCGAGACGGGGTAAGTGGTCATATGAACCTCATTTCATCAACTACTTGCTCTATTTTGTACTTTGCACCATTTGTTCAGTGGTGTATGCTTATGAACAATCGTTGTTGTGCCTGGGATACTATCCGGATATGTGGTATGAAGCTGCGCTCTTTCTGCAACAGGCAGGGAAACAGTTGGAAGAAAAAGGCGATGTCAAGCTTGCTCAACAAATGACAGCGGAAGCTATGCGTTAGTAATATCACTTTAGGAGTTTTAATTTTTTCAAAAATTTTGACGGTCGCAGTAATATAGAGATTTACTTTACAGAACTATTCGATCGAGCAATTTCTGGCCTCATGAAGCATTCACAGCTGCTCTATTTTGCATATGCAGACTTTGAAGAAGAACGAATGAGATTCGATAATGTGAAGAAGATCTATGATAATCTCCTTGCAATAGACCATATTGATCCTACTCTTGTAAGTGTTAATTTTGGAATTTCTCCTCAAAAATATGGGTATGGCGATTTTCTTTAGACATACATCCAACTGATGAAATTTACCCGACGAACAGAAGGAGTTCGAGCAGCACGAGCAGTATTCAAGAGAGCTCGAGAGGATAGTCGATGCCGTCATCATGTGTTCATAGCTGCTGCACTCATGGAATTTTACTGTAGCAAGGTACCCAAGCTTCCATTCTTTACGTCAAGTTGCTTCACTTTCGAATGAATTCTATTAGTACTTCGAAGCTAGCTATTGCCGGTCGGCAGGCTTGGCATGGTTGAAGTTGCTATTAATTTTGCTTACAGGACAAGGATGTTGCAATGCGCGTGTTTGATCTCGGTCTGAAGAAATACGGTGATGAACCTGAGTACGCATGTGCCTATGTAGATTTTTTGACCCACTTAAACGGTCAGTAACTTTGGATTGTTCGTCTTCGCTCTCTCTATTTTTATATAGATCCTTTTTCAGAGGATAACAACACACGAGTCGTGTTTGAGAGAATTCTTACTTCTGAAACTCTACCGCAAGAAAAATCATCGTAAGTTTTTATGGTTGTACGACCTCTAGCAAGATATTCTCTGCAGAATTTCCCTACTTGTTTGTTTACAGTGATATCTGGGATCGTTACTTGGAGTTCGAATCCCTCGTAGGAGACTTAGCTAGTACTCTCAAAGTTGATGAAAGACGTAAGGAAGCTGTAACCGGTGGGAAGGATGAAGGAACCACGCTGATGTTGATAGACAGGTATGGGCTACAGGAGGCGATTTGCTCGTTACTCAATTCCTTTCGTTTACAAGTAGTGCTATTCAGATATCGGTTCCTAAACCTCGTACCCTGTACATTGGATCAGCTCAAACTCATGGGTTACAATGTATGTTGACCGGTTTTGTTTTTTTTT
>UZAF01021163.1:0-14363 GCA_900617895.1 Haemonchus placei | reverse complement strand
AGTGGTGAAAATTATCGACAAGTAACTACCTCTGCAAAGCAGCAAGAAGAGATTGCGTCACATAATTGAAAGGACGTCTCGTATAGGTTACTGTAGGAGAAGTTCCTTCAACTCTGTGACGCCAATATTCTATTCTTCTGTAGGTTAGAGGGTTGTATTCGTTTATTGAAAAAAGGAAAAACAGTCTCAGTCGATAAGGTGCAAGGTAAAGGCATGCATGGAATTTTGGGTCAGAGCCGTTGTAGCTGTTGGTCGTCACGCTTTTGAAGAAGGTAGAAGAGATAGAGACTCGGTTCATGATAAATTTAGGTAGCTTCATTGTATGAGCTCTTGACGATGTGGGAACAAAGTGCTTTACACAGGAAAACTTTGAATAACTCTGGGAAACGAGATAGCTGTTCATACTTATCGAACAGATCAAAAGTTCATCCGTAAACATTGTCTTGGTGGGCTCCAAAAAATATACCTACCTTTTGTTGTTGCGGATAAGCATTCTACACTTCTCTTTTCAAAAATAGAACTTCCCAAGAATTCCCACGTCAAACATGCCAAGCTGAAATTCCATTAGAAAGTTTAATTACTCTTCAAACTACATGTCAATAAATAGCTCGAAGTTTAGTGTGGAAATGGATCTTACCGATGTTCCGTTTTCACACTAATAGCAAGAACGAATCGCATGATAAGCATGGCGTATCCAATACCTTAAAATCGTTCACAACGGCTTTGTGCCCTGTGAGAAACCCTATGAGGATTCGTTCACTCTAACTGTTTAGGTTAGAAAGTAAAAGTTCATGGAAAAGAGAAACCCGAATCCCATAAGGAAACCAATCTGACGTAGAATGGATGAGTCGTTGTCGTGAGGAGTACAAACTAGAAATTTGAAAGGAACCATGGGCAACGTTGGAGGAACCTTTATGTTTTTCTACAGTATGTTGCAGTTCACCGATTGCAAGTTTGACATGCAATTTTTCTATAGTAAGTTTTTATGGAAAACTCCAAAATAGCAGACATGTTTTGAAACGGCCAAAGGTAGACTAGGTTAGTGAATTAAACAGGCTTGATACTTGGGAATGAGGTGAAGTGATCATGAGAAAAGGTTTCTCTTTCAATTGCAAATCGGGGCCGCTATAACTTTACTGTTGAGTGCGTTGAAATTGAAAAATAGCAATCATCCATCACAGAAAGGAACCGAACGAGAAAAAAAACAGGGTTGCAGAACATACCAGATGAGATTGGGCTTATTCTTGCAAAGATTGTGCTTGCCGGTCTAGATGTGTACTGTCCAAGTGCCAATTCCATAAATGCCATTGGAGCACCAATGATACATAGCGTGACTATCACTGGTATAAGAAAGAAAACTAAATAACATGATTTCAAAGACGAACTTTATTCAATACACATCTCGTTGGTGAAGGAGAAGTGCATGTGAACATTGACACCTTCCATAAAAGACCACCGAGGATCTTTGACGCAGGAACGTCAAGCGCCAAGAGCCGGCGCTTTTGCGCCAAAGGCGCTTGACGCTTTACCATGAAATGTGTAGGAGAAGAACCAAAGCAATAGAAGGGATCGAAGCTACTCACTAGGAAAGATTTTGGATGGATTGGCTAAGGTGTTGGAGATTCTCGGGTGTGAACTTGTTTTTGTGCCCTTCCCCTTTCCACCTCGGCGCTATTGTGAGGGGTCATTTGTGGAATACTCCGTGGTCCAGGAACTTTGTTCACTAATACTATGCACTATGGCACTATGGCACTATGCCTAATACAACGTAGCGATCAAATAGGAACTTACATCCACCATTCCGCATTAGTCTTAAGTGCATAGACATCAAGAGTTTAGGACAAAGTATACAGTGCACGAAAATCCATCTGATTCCGGTCTCAACTGGAACTACGCTTCGTGGAGCACCGAGTTCATTCTCAACGTTTTCCAACTGAAACTCGTATCTAGTTATTTATTCTGTTTACAGTTCGTATTGATCTATAAACAAAGAAGATTCAGAGTAGGATTTTGACACTAACCCATCCTGCTAAGAAAATCCAACAAAAACAAATCGGATTCATCTCTGAACACCGAATTTTGAACTATTTTTAACGGTTATTTGTATCACCTAGATTGTCAGCTAGAGAAATCTCTTCTTAGAATCCCTACACATTTCAGATAAGAATGCTCGCCAATCAGCTTCAGAAAAAAAGATCTCTTCTCACAAAAAAGGCATACCTTGATGCTATCGAATGGGGGAGTTTTGATGTTGGGAGACATAGCTACAGTATCCACATTGATGAACTCTTTTTCACTAATAGTGCTTTGAACCTTTCTCGAATACTCTGAAATGAACTGGGTGGAAGTCATTCGATGGATTCGTACTCGGAACCTTTGTAGGACCACAGAGAGAAACAATCAAAACCTACCAAAAAAAAACAGTCAACGAAACTTATGATGTCATATCAATTGGGCGGGAGACGGGCCGAGTAATCGTGGTTTGAAGCCGCGAGACAACTAAAAAGATTTGCCGCATGCCGCAAAGCGAATGTGGGGAATCAGGGAGAAGTTTCGCTACCCAATTTTGCGCAGCACGACTGGTTTATGCTTGTTTTTCGTAATGATTGTTGGACTAGATAGATTACTGACTAAATTTTTCGAACGTCAAGGGAACACTAGGACGACCGCCAGCACGATGGTCAGACTACTTCACGAAGGCTCTGTAATAGCAATGGTTCGCATCCTGTCCCTGGAGTGAAGATAGGTTCATCGAATACACTGGCTCTCGACAAGGGCGATTGGAGAGTCACTGGCTGCCGCTTGAGCAAATCGATGATTAGCGGGATGACAGGTGATGCAGGTAATGCGACTGCTTCTCCTGATTTCTCAATAATTGGTAAATTAATCGTCAACTACTTCTTCATTACAACATCCCTGATAGGTTATTGATGCTAATGGCTGCCATGATCTGTGGTTAGAGGTTCCCAAGTATTGTTATGGAAGTCGAGTAAACTGGGAACAGAGCAGGGGGCATGGTTTCATCATTCGAGGGAAACTTGAAAGAAACCTGGTGAATCGTCATCAGTTTTCCGCAGAAATTTCATCAGGAGATGCTTGGCAACTGACGATTGCTTCTCTTTCCATCCTGGTATGGCATCCACAAGTACCTCTCCGTCGATATTGCTCAACAGCAGGTCCTAGAACGTTGCTGGAATGCCTCTGAACCTAGAGACTTACTGCATAACGACGTTGCTGGGATGGAGTGGTTTCGAATGAAACACCATCAGGCAGCAGGCAAACATTGTGATAGCCTGATGATAAGATATCGTTCGAGAAACCAAGAAGAGGCTTTGGAAGTTGAGAGAATCCGCTGAATTCTTCTCTAAATTAACAATTCCTACCATGAGTTTGGGTGAGACCATAATGTCGAAGGAGCTGGACGAGCTATCAGTTGCTGCAGACCAATTAAAAGTCGTTCACTTCTTCGCCATACTATTAGCGTCATACTACTGGCAGCAACCGGCGTATATCGGCTAGTTACATATACAACAAATACTTTGAATGGCATCAGCTTCTTTAGAGCTGTTTGTCTTTTCCAGAAGCACCATGCAGGAGTGGCGACGGAATCCGAGCCTCTATCGAGCCCTTTATAGTAGACTAACTTCCCCGGCAACGCATCTCATGACATTCCCAGGGTCATAGACTGCAACCAGTCAAAACACCTTAGATAAATTTTCACACACTATGCTTTGGCTGTCCTGATTCCTTCGAATAATTGAATTCCCCCACCAAAACGTTGAGAAATTCAGCCTGAAAGAGTTCACGAAAGCATGTGTTTCTCTACGACCTCATCAGCCATTCGATTACAACGAGCTCACGGTTGCTGCTTTCTTCATCTCATTGAGCACATATGACTCTGATGACTGATTACTTCTCTTCAGGGGACTTCTACCCTCCTATACCAATAACGAACATCTGTTCGACTTTTTGTAGCTTTCTGTGTTCAGTGATGATAAGCAGCTATGGAAGTCGGAAGAGACAAACGCTCATCTGGAAGAAATTTTTGACCCAATCTATGCTCAGCACAAAAAGTTCTACGACCTCCCTCTCGAGGAACTGTCTGAACGAAAAGCAAAAACAGCTGTGGAGTCAGTAAATGGAGACTCTAATATACTTGCAGGTATTCTGGGAAATTGGAAGTGGCACAGCTGGAGCATGGGGCGCTACTGGCTACTGGATGGTTGATGGATCGACTCCCGACCAAGGCAGCGAACTCATCTAGCTTCTCGTGAATAAGCCACAAAAATAAGACCAATTTGTAGCAGTAATACATCTTTTTTGGACTACTTTAGTCCATTGCAAGTAATTTCTCGCCGAATTTTGTAAATGAAGTCTCCTATAGGAGCCACTTCTGTCGGCCGCCTCAAATCTACGGCTTTTTTTGTCCTAAAAGTATGTTTTCGATGATGGACCATTTTGTTATAACGCTTAATCATGCGGAGCACACCTTTTCTACCAGTCTCTTTGCTCCTACTCTTCAGTTCTACAAGAAATCCACATTAATCCCAGGTTCACCTGGTCTTTAGTCGTAAATCATCGTAGAATGGGACAGTTTAAAAGGACGAAATACTAAAAGTGAACATTTTTACTGCGTCTTCGACATGCAGCTGTTGCAGGCCGGAAAATGGCTTCCATTTTGCCTCCACACATTCTGATGTTGAAGCTCCTTCACCGAATGTCGTCCACGTTTAAGACCTCTTTGAGCAACTTTTCAATTATTATCTACCTACAAGAACATCAGTACGTACTCGCTTCATTAGGACATTTCGTTTGCTTGCNTCTTCTTGTTGGTTATCAATAAAGGCACGTATTTTCGCCACTGGTTCATTTTCCAGCGTTTTTCTCTTTTTGAAATATTCTTTTGAATTTATGGCGAATATTGTACATCAGGGGCGAATGTGGTGTAGGGCAAGTGGAGCACTTCACACACACACATGGTCTCGGGTTCGCCTACGCCAACTAAGCCTAATCTACCTATTTTATCCTTCTATCCCTCCGGGGTCCTTTAATTGGTACTAAACCTGTCTGGGAGGATAAAAGCCGTGACTTGAAGATCGGCTGGTCACCGCAAGTCACGGTATAAGCTTTATACGCATTCAACCCGCCTTTACGATTCTGAATGAAAGAAATGCGTGGGCGCATCCCTTCGATGGGATTGATTGACGCCTCAAGAGTTTGTCGTTTAGGCTTCATTGTAGATCATCAAATATCGTACGCAGTCTCGTAACTATTCCTGATTGGCTCCAGGAATAAAACGGAAGTTCACTTAACTTTTTACAATTTCCCTGGCTTAGACGGAAAGCATTGAACCGAATGGCCTGCAGTGAAGCCGTTATCAATCTTACCATTGCTCATTTATTCGGTGGAAATATCACATCAAATTCAAATCCCTCTGTAACTCTCTCCGGAATCTTGGAGAAGTCATAAGAATTTAGGAGTCTCATGCATTTTGTAACAGTGCTATTGTTTGGAACAAGGGTTAAGTCGCTATGGGAAATCTATGAAAATATTAGTTCTTTTCCTCACTCGCAAATTTGTGTAACCCCACAGATTCTCTCAAAGATCTAGAATGAGATTTTAAAATTTCTGAGATATCTCTTGACTACGAACAAATGAGCTAAATTCCAAGACTATATTCCGTTAAATGTCTCCCTCAAACAAGGGATTTTTCATGAAAAATACCTAATTCATCGAGAACTACTTTCACTACCAGCTCTTCATCAAGTACCTTTTCGGCCCTTTTAGAAAATTTTGCAAATTTGTTAATAGAACGTTGTTAACTCGAAGCTGGCCTAATATGGCGCTGAGTGACTTACCAGTCAATACAGCATTTACTTTACCATCATCAAAACTTAACCAAGCCAAAAAAGCTTCCCGAGGTCGCCTAATTTGTAGCAGATCCATCTGAGAAGACAAAAAAAACACTTTTCTCAACTTCAGGTAGGACCAACAAGTTCTTCGAGGGTTTACATACACAGTTTAATGCTAAAGTGGGCTTTAATGTAAGTCGAAAGCGGTGGTGCATCCCAAATAATGGGGCGATCAAATCCAAGAAGCCCTTTTATTCACCCTCTGGGAAATATTTTTGAGAAATAGTAATAGACTCGAGTGGTGTAATTCAGGCTCAATCTGTTTGCACTTTATTCGTTCCCACTGGTTGCCCGCCAGGGGATCTACGTAGTTCACCTGCCCAGAGATTTTTCAATCACATAGCTACACTAATTTCTGTACGCCGTCAATTCCTAAAGAGGATTTCATAAGGATGACTCTTTCAAAGGCAGGACGAGTAGTGCCGCAAGTTCAAAACGAGCATTGGGAATCTCCAACTCGTGTGCAAGCGATGATCCTTCTTTCACTGAGGAGTGCATTAGTCCTCATCGGGAAATCTCATGCTTGAGATTTTTCTACGGATTTGTAAATTATTAGGCATCTGTAGGTGGTCTCAGCTCTGAGGCAGCTTCATTACTCAGAGCTCGCCACCAACTAATTCTTGTAAATGTCCCCAGATCCTTACTTATCCTAGTGAGATTGGATTTTTTTGGCGCCCTAATAGCTCTAAGAGAACTCTAATAAAACTGAAAAAATACAGTTTTCTTAAAATCAGATGAAATCTAGCTGAGTATTCTTTTTGAAATTGCATTCCAGAAATTCCTGCAAGAGAAACATGAGGTTGAACAAAAAGTCAGCTAATTCACGGCTAGACTTGCTACCGTAATCTAGTTGTTTTATCCAAATGGCTTCTACAGGTTTGGTCTTTGTATTCAGCATTAGGATGATGCAGAAGTGCAGTGGCAAATCTGAAATCTCGGCTTGTGCATGGGCCGCACCTCTACTTGGTTCCTATTCGACCATTTCTAAGAATCGCCACTCACCTGCTACACATATATGGGAGCAAACAAAGTAAACCGGTGTAGGTGAAAATGGATGTAAGTGTGATCACAAGCATAAGGAACAAAACCATGAATGAGTGTGTATTTGTTCTTTTTTCATTGTGCCAAAGGCATGACGTTGACAAAGCCTGGGCAATTTCTCTATTTTTCAGTAAATCCGACATAAAACTACTTACTATGGTTTAACTTTTACTAATTACTCACTATGGTAATTAAACTCGGCTAATAATTAGCTACTTTGTTTTGTATCTCGCATGTGTGTATTTGATACATTATAGCAATACAAGGCAAAGGTGGTGTAGTGGCGAGTGGCGCACTATGTCACACGCATGATCACGAACGAATCCCGCTTCGAGTTCCACTTTGGCCAATCAAGCTTTTCAGCCTCCGGGGTTGCTTAATTGGTATCAGACTCTGGGAGGATAAGAGTAGTGGCTTAAACATCGGCTGGCCATCGCCATCTCCACTACGATTCTGAATGGAAGTTGAATGCAGGGCGTATGCCTCAGACGGGATTGATCAACACACAAATATATTTCATTTCATAGGGATGCTGAGCGGCTCCTGCTCCTGCTCGACATATGTTCTGAAGATAGAGTGCCGGAGAACTAACTGCTATGGCGCATTTCAAAACGGGATTGTTCAGCGTCTAATATCACATTTACGGTCTCTATTACTTAAGTTTCTGAAGTCTATATTTAATCAGTGGAATATACAGTAGGTGAATCCTATTCTGATAATCTGAATGAAAGCAGAAGAGGATCATTCTAACGAACTATTGAGTTCAATGCGAAAGAAGTAACTTTTTCCCTTCTGAAAGGTAATCTGGGAGTCGAGCTGAGACCACTCAATAACAAAACCAGTTTCAAAAAAGTACCAGCAATTTGAACCGAGAATGAAGAATGGGACGACGCATTTCGGTGAAGGCAATCACTCATAGACTATCCATTTTTCGTTTTGCAAAGATATTAATCGCTAGAAATTCATTTTTCAATGTTTTCGGAAGCTTGAAAAAAAGCGTTACTGAAGAAATGCACAGCGTCACCTCTTTTCATTAAATAGACCTTTCAGGGCTCGACCCTCACCTACACTTTCGTCTCCTATTGTATGCCTTGCAAAAGGACCAAACATTGCAGAAAATCTTCTGACGGCTTGCTCAGGCAGCAACAGAGGAGCGTAGGGGTATTCATAAGTGTAGGGGAGCGGGGATCAAATACTCTAGCGATATCCATCCCCAGACCAACCTCACTCTCCATTCCTCCAGGGTCAGATACTTGGCATCAGGATACAGATAAAGACACTGACTCACACATCGGTTACCCACCACGAGGCCCAATATAACGTCGTACCACTCCGAACGTGAGCGTGTCCGGGAGCAGGGCCTACTCATGCCGAACATTTTGCCTTTTTGTGATGAGATCGAGACTTATAAAGCAAACTAATGAGAGAAACCATTGGTATCACTGGTTATTGCACAGTATCAGCAGGACGAAAACCATCTAAGAGCTTGCTCTTGAAACGGTGAAGGTGAAAGTGTTATAATACGAATCTGAGTGCGAGGTGGAGTCGTTTTTGGCAGAGTTACCATCAATGGACCTGAAAATAGGAGGTGAGGCAAGTGTCTGATGAATAGCCAGACTCTCTTCATCTGTTAGTTGAGGATAGCGGCAACGCCATTGCGGTATTTCACCAGTCTCAGGAGACAAACACCATTACCACTCTGGCACTTCTGATACAAGTCCACATCAAGTGCATATATCTGTTTTTCTGAGCCCTCATACTTCTTTCGAGGTTTTCTTCATTCGTGGGTCACCTAGCACTTGAAAGACCCTTTTCACAGTCACAGTGCTCAGCTGGGCTGTGGAGGGGTATGTCTCATCAAGATTTACCGTCATCTTCCATGTAGGCTCACCTTCTTCTTGACTTTATTCTTATGATGATACAGATGTTTTTTTTTNTTTTTTTTTTGAAGTTTTTTTCATTCATGGGCGTCCTAGGACCTGAAAACGTCCCAAAAGCTATTTTTGATCGAACTGGCATCTCATCTGTGTAGGAATACACCTCATCAAGATGAAGTAGCAGCATGTTACTTGTCCTTTATCGGCCCACGAGTGGTGTTCTCCATTCTACTGAGTATCGACTAATGTGTTGGATAATGAATCGCTGCCGTCATTGTTTCAGAGAGGCGCCAGAATGGTGATGGTGGCTTGTCTCCTGGGAATGGTGAAATGCTGCTGCATGTCGCGGGGCAGTGCCATCGTCCTCGACTAGATGGACAGACTCTGATTATCCACCCTCCACACATCCTCTTCACTTGCTCATTTTAAGCCCGTTGGCAGTAACTTTGCACTCACAATCCGCCTCTTCCTCGCTTTCACACTTTTACTTTCAGCATTTCAAAGAACCTTGAAAACCTCACTTTTCTTCTCAAGCTTCATCAGAGGTACCCTCAAAACCTGGCCAGTTATTTATTTTACTGCTTATTTTCCTGTTTATATACAAACAGAGCATGGAAGACTTGTAAAAATATCCTTTAATAGGAGGTTTTGTTAACGATTTTAAGATTACTTAGCTTCGGAAGCCAAAAATTCAAGTTTATCTAGGAATAAGCCTGGCATCTGACATTAGTAGGAGCCGTTATGACATTGTTATGGGTGAATTTTTATGAATAAAGCAATTCAGAAGCAATCGTCAAGTATAGAAAGTCAAGCAGAAATAACGCTTGAGGTTATAGTTAATCTTCTTCCTACAATCAAATTTTCTGGAAGCTCTCGATGAGACTCGATCAGGGGACCGGAAATCTACTTTAACAGCGCTTTTTGCTAATATGTTATTTCCTCACAGCGCATAGGTGCCTGGCACTTTCGGCAAGGTGCCAACATCATTTGCAGAAAGGAGAGATTAGGTGTTATTTTGAAGTCTTTTTACATAGGTCTTTAAAAGTTCAAAACAATTTATCTGGGTTTTTAATTTTTTTCCAAAAAGAAAATTCAAAAGCAATTTCGAAAAATGATTTTGGGCAAATATTTCGGGCTGTAGGCTTGTTCTGATTGATGCATTCCGGGAATATCCAAAATTTCCATCGTTCTCGATTTTGTTTCCCTTTTCTAGTTGATTGATGAGAAACATGGATAAATGGGAAACGGGTAATGGGCAAAGTGCTCGACCCCTTTGTTGCTATTTGGGGATATTCAACTGCAATTTGGATTTGAGAAAAAGCTGTAGACCAAGCATTTTGGGAGCCACAAGCCCTCAATGTTATTAAAAGATTCACCGAAAAAATGCTGTGGTCCTATATAATCATTAATGTTGATATTCTGATAAAGCCTCAAGCCCTCTGAATGAATGAAATCATCAGAGCTAATTTAGGTGAATGAAGGAGGGCATAGTGGTCACGAATATTAGTTTATTTCTAAGCACTTTCCAGTTTATACAGCGCTCTTGCAATTTTCTTCAAAGGAAGTGAATAAACAATTGAATAAACAATCTGATAATTCCAAAAATATTCATTGGATGTTCATTCTAAAAGGTGTTTCATTTTTTATACCCTCGAATTCCTCCGCTGAGGACTTAGGGAACTTCGGAATAATCTCATTCCGCTCTCAAGAAATGTGACAAAAGGTCTGCCTATTTGCAGTGCAGTATTTTTCCAGTAATGCTCAGTGGACCCTGGGCCTGTTCGACTTCAGTGATCATCCAGAGAATTGATTAGTAGCTCAAAATCACCGAAGAGTAGAAATCGAATCTCTCGTGCTCATTGCACTGCACGCCCAGATCCAATCACTTTTTTCAAACTTTTGTTGATTTTTTTTTGTTTTTTCCTCTTCCTCTTGTCAAACATAATTGATGGTAGTCCTGATCTTTCAACAATCACCCTCGGTAGTGTATAAAAACTTGCGAACAGCCGACATAAGCGAAACACTTCGTTTTGGCTGATTTTTTTTCCAACATGATGAATCTTCTCTCAATTTACCTCTTTTTTCTTTTTCTTGGCTACTGCCTCAACCGCAGAGTTCCTATAAGAGTTTTATGCAATCAACGTTTCACTTCTTTAAAGTCAAATTTACTTTTGTATGTTTACAATTAACCACAAATTGAAAACGAAGTGACTTTTTTCATAAAATTTGTTTCCCAAATCACTGACTTTTCATTTTCTCATCGGCCAGTTGAATTGGCAAACCATGTATTTATCTTATTTATTGTTTTGATTTCCTTCAGTTACTTCAGTTTGTTTACTATTTTNTATCTATCTATCTATCTATCTATCTATCTATCTATCTATCTATCTATCTATCTATCTATCTATCTCTTGAGCCCTGATAATTGAAAAGTTGAATTTGAAGTTGGCAGGCAGGTGGTGAAGCTGGGTTCATTTACCTACTGCTGGCGTTTAGGACACTAAGAAGAACTAGAAAAGATTCAAAATCAAATTCCTAAGAATATTCCTTGGCCTGTTGTACCGCCCCTGATTCCTTCTACTACTTTTGAGTAGTTTCAGTCTTTTGTTCTACAATACCGGAAAACTCAAACCTTATGGATTTGACTATCGGTATTAAAGAAAATCTTGAATTAGCCTACCTTTATCGATCCTTTCGCTTCAATTCCACTTGCCCATTTCTTCACTCTTCCTAGACTTCAGTCTCGGACGAGATGATTCAATATTGTTACGAAAAAACGAGTCTAATGACCATCCTCTCCATTTAATTATTAGCTAGCCCGAAGAGATGAAATTTTTCCAAGTAAGCTACAATTTCATCTTTCAATCGAAATCGAGTAGGTTCCGTAAAGTCTTGCTGCCTTACACGATAATCTACAATCAGAACTTTGGATTAGTTTCTGACCCTAAAGGGAAACACAAACAGGGATTTTCGGGAAAATGAGTAGATTTCAAAGCTGAGGGAATAGTTATCCCTCAAAGGGCGCTTCCATTTCAAAGAGAACAGCTGCCACTTCAAGTTCTACAGTGAACAGCAGCATCCTATCGACATGATACCTTTCACAATACTATAATATTTAAAGAATTTTCGAGTGAACAGTAGGAAGGGGCTACCGAAGAGATAAAAACAAAATTCTACAAGAATCCCAACTTTCGGAATGATTTTGAGGGGGATCGTCACTCAGGGGCCAGAAATACCGATGGGCTGGGTGGAGAAGGCATCATTGCTGGTGATCTGTGCTGTTTGATGTGGTTCTGTCGATTTGAGGACAGTACTTTGAGCTGAAGGCCTGGATTTGCTCCAAAAGCCCAGTTTGATGATAATTCCGAATTAATTCCGAGTTCCAATTTGTTGAGCAGAGATTGCTTAGGAAGATGAAGATAACCTATAAGACCGGTCTGGCTTCATTTGAATTCTCCTTTGGTCAAAAATGGTCTCCAATTGGGGCCTATCCGACAAAGTATTCCTCGAAGAACGGGTCCACAGCAGTTCTAGCCGACAAACATCTTATAGAGTGGCGGAGAACAGCACATCGGCACGAAACCAACGGCTTGGACATGATTGTGTTATTTCGTAGCTACCACGGTCGAGAAGGTCTTTCTCTAGACATGCACCCAATTGATTTTTGAATGCGGGGACGGGGAGGGAGGGTGGGTAGGAAGGAGAAGCGCCAAACTTCACCCCTCTCCCAACACGCCCTCGCTTCCTAGTTCTCGGGCTTTAATTGCTGCTTTTCATTGGTTGACAATGCGATGTTTCCGTTGTCGTTTCTCTTTAGCTTTATTGCTAAAATGTGGAATTTGGTTCCCTCTTGTTGTTTGGTGGTCTAGCAGTCCAGCTTATTTATTTATTATCATCAACCGATCTATTGTTGTCATTCTTATAAAAACAGATGCCAAATTAGCTATTAATGAACCACCGGGATAGCTATACACAATAAAATGATGGATAGTCATTGAGATGGGGAAGCTGTCACCAGCATGCGTGGACGTCCAGGGGCCTAAAACAACTACAGGCCATTTTGTACACATTCCGTTCAACTATGTCCCATTGTTAAAAAAAATTCCTTCTCTATTCCCGTCTTCCTTTCAAATTTTGTATACTTCCTGTAGTCGAAACTTTGATCTCTATTTATCGGATATAAACATTTTACTGAAAAACACCCGGAACCAAACAAAAACCGTTTTCTTTTTGCTTCCAAAACGTTTCTGGATGTAATCATTTCTTTTTATCCGACTTTCTCTTATCTCTTCAAAATCATTTCTAGACGAAATCATTTCTTTTTGTTTGACTATGTCCCTTCGGAGTGAGACCTGTCTTTTTCCTTTTTCTTCATCTTTGTCTTCTTCATGAAGCAAGGGAACATCACAACGCCAAAACGAATCGAATAGCTGAATGCTTCTATATTTATTTTTGATTTTTTTCTTTGAGTTCTTCACTGACTCGTGTTTCCTTTTTTCCTTCGACTACCTTCCATTTACTGTGAATTTACTATAGTCAGGACAGTAAGATCTATTCTTCATTTTGTATATCGGCTCGACAATTTATCAGTAACGTGAATAATTTGTTTCGTTTTGCCTTGAAGTGACCTACAAATGGTCTTTTCTTATTAAATTCACACATTTTGAACTTAAGCTGCCTGTTTCGCTTCTCTTGGTCTCAATTCTCAACAAGTATTACTGTTCCTAAGCAATGATTATTTGATTTGATTCTCACACGGTCAGCGTCTTATGGACAAAACTCTCACCTTGGATGAGACTCGAACCCGTACATGTGCTATCCGAGCGCCGTGCTTTTCTTTTAGTTCTTCTTTTTCATTCACCCATTCCCTTATTTCTGCTCACTAATAGAAAAACGTGGTACCGGGTTAATAATAAATAATGAGGGTTTCCGAAAGAGTTCTTAACGAAATCTGAATTTATTAATCACTCATGTTTCATTACTCGATTTTTTCATCACTTGAATTTGCTTTCAGTTTTCAGATGGAGTTATTCACAGGCGCTCATTTTTGGGCTTGACCGGCATATCTAAATTTTTGAAATTTGAGGATTCGTCTTTTCATCCTCATATTTTTTATTCATCCTCCGAAAAAGTCTCGTTCCACGTTAATGCCTAAATGAAACCTCACTAATTTCCTTCATTAATTTTACTTGACGGTATTATTATATGTGATTGTGTTTATTATGTTACTGTTTCAACTCCCATTTAAAACTTTTCATATACTTGGTTAAACTTTATTGCTTCCCAGATATGTTGTTTTTTGCAAAGCTCTAATACTAAATACGGCAACTTATTTTATTGACTCATCGCTGACGGCTTTTTCTATAAAGAGTTATTGGAAAGGTATAAACAGTTTTTGTGGGTTTCCATTTTTTAGTGGTAATCCTGGTCCTTCACTGAGTTCTTTTGGAGGAATTTTTGAAAACCACAGTCAGTGGGCTCTTATAATGTGCTTTTTCACTCTCCTGGATTTTACGAGATGTTAGTAGCATCA
>UZAF01021161.1:0-10557 GCA_900617895.1 Haemonchus placei | reverse complement strand
AAAAAGTTCTGCAAAATGCAAAAACGCCGCCGCTCATTAAATCCCATCCTTGATCCCGTGCCTGTGAAGCGCCACGCTTACCTCCACTCCAAGCCGCCACTGCTGGGCTGGCGGCTACCATGGCTTATGTGCTTTTCCCCTGTTGAGCGCCCTCCGGAGACCACCTCCATAACTTCGTTCAGAGAATCGTTTGGCAGTTTTTGAAAGCAGATTTGAAATCAGCATCAAAAAATACGTCTTGCAGTATAGGTCTCATTTCAAATGGCCACTTCGACTTGGGATCCTTCCCTTGTTAGATCTATGTGCGGGTTACTGTGTGGAATAGGAACCCATTCAAGATTTCGTTTCTGTACGAGCTTGCTGGCGAGTGAGTTGCGCGATCTCTGTAGGGGTGAAATAGTTGTTTTATCTTGTGAAATGACTTCAAGACTAGATGGTAGAAAGCTAGAAAACGCTCGACCACGAATTGAATTGTCTTCAGAAAAGTTTCGATTATACAGAGCCACTAATTCGATTGAAATAAAGGAAGTCGGCGGCTGCACTGGAAATAAGAATGAGAACGATGGAGCTTGTGATGCGCTTAGCAATTCAAATTAATCAAATTCCTCTATCACAGCAGCATCTGCCTGTGGTAAAAGCTTTCAACGAAGCTGAAAATGAGAGAATGTCCCAACGTCGATGAAATTCGCCGCCGCTTACTTGCTTGAAATAGATCAAATTTTGATGTGCAAATTCAACATGTGAATTGTAGTGTTTTTCCAAACTATTAGGTTGGCAAATAAGTCCTGCGACAAAAAAAAATTGAAGCGTTGAAAGTTTGAATCAACAGTGTGCACACGGTAGCAAGGGTGATAAACTCGTAGGACGTTCCCCGGGCAATCAACACATGAGTAAATAAGGGCACGCGTGTGGGCTTTCGCAGCATTACGGTCAATAAATGGACAACACCCGATTCGTATCATCATCTTCTACCAAGGACGCCAAGGAAAAAACGCGGGTGGAGCGGCTCGAAATATCAGCGATCTATTCAATGCTAGCACCGCTCACCGATCAACGGTCAACAATCGGTTGGATCGTCTCACTGCAGGAGATACTAGCCTTCGGAGTAAAGCAAGCATCGTCCCTTAATTTGATGCCGTTGAAGGAATCCATCCACTATGAGTAGCTAAACGCGGACTAGACGCACACAGCTATCGCTTAGCCCTATGATCCCCTTTATTTGGCCAATGGACTTAGAGAAGGATGATCAAAGACGTAAATCAGGTCCCTACAGAGGGACAACGCACGTCGAAAATTCGCTTTAGACCCACGTCAAAAGTTCACCGATCCCGCTCGGTTCCAGGTTGTTAATCAGTCTTACTCCCGGAGTGTTGCCCCTTTTGACTACCATGTGCCTCGACTTCTTGAGCATCCCGTTGTGGAAGTGAAATCCGTAACCTAATGTGATCTGAAAATGGCAGTCAATTACTCTTTGAGTCACAGCTCCCTCACTCCTGAACAGATGGCATCAATGATTGGCTAAAAGGATAAAAGAAGATTGTTCACTTTTTTGGTAAATATTTTTCCGAAAATTGTTTGATATGAAAAAATTAAGAAAAAAGGTCTCCAGTTTGTCGCAGGACTTATTTGCCAACCTAATATTTGTATTGTACGTTTATTCACAACTGCGCTAGTTCAATGTTGTCAGCGAAATGGAATCATATCATTCGTAACGTATTTTGTATAATTTATCTGTCAACATACTCTGCTCTAAAAATTTGAGCGCCTTTCCGTGGGCGTTACTTACCTATCCTGTTAACGGTGATCTTTTCCTGCTCAGACAGACGTCCGAATGTGCTCCCAGTTGACATTCACTTTAGAGCGATGAATCCCTCTCAGCCCACGAGCTTACGTTGGAGTGGGAGGATGCCGTAGAGTTGGTGGCATATCTCGGGTCGCCATGAACCTTTACACCTACTCCTAGTCCGGCGTCAACCTGCACCCTGGAAGGGTTCGAGGACAGGGCGAAAAGTACCCATGGAGGCGTGATCGATGCCAGACACGAGCCGGTACGCAATTTCTTCGGCGTGTAACGGCGTCGAGAGGGCCGCTCAGCAGTGGAATGGTAGGGGTCCGTGCGTGAAGGGTGTAACGTACGAAGTTTTTACGAGAGACACGATGTTATGAGGACCGGTTCATGGTGAAACGGTTACGCCACCGAGGGAGTGGGGTTCTCTTCGGCTTAACGATGATGATTCAATTGATTATTTTTCGAATTCGGTTATGGATGCCTGACAGTTATGAGCTAAAGGAGCGACCTATGATCTGCCAGAACGGGCTTTTTCGAAAAATAGGTGAAATTTGTAGGTTATGCTGAAGTTCGGGCTCGTCCAGTCTAGAACAAGTATCACTCTCTTGAGCGCAGTCCCTCATCGCACATCGGTATTTGCCTCCACACTTCCATGCCTTCAGGAGTTATTCCCAGCCCAGCAGGTTGCAATTACCTTCGTGATTACAACTCTCAATCAGGCCTTCGCTTTGGCAGAGTGTTCCCAGCAGATAATTGTTTTGTGGTCGTCGACGGTTTTACATTCCTTTGATTCGATTGTCCCTCCCAAGGTGCCCAGTTTTAAGACAGGTGATTAGCCAACTTAAGTATCTGTTTTTACTGCTGTGAATCTACTCCATTTCAAGCTCCACTTGACCACCGGAGCCTGTGAGGACAACAAACAATCGATATCTTCAATAAATTGGATTAGTGGATCTTCAACGAAACTGTACCGCCACACAGGTGTCCCCCGTCATCGATATTGCCACCATCGGAAACCGATAAATGGCGGAAAGACCACCCTCTCGACAGCCACTGAGCTATCGATCACCGGCTCATGGGTGGCCCTTAGGAGCCCTTTTCGATTGATTAGCGCTTCATGCGCCTCGACGGTCGCCCCCATTTCATTTGCACGATTAATTCTACTTTATTTCGGTTTTTCTAAACTTGGAATCTTCTCTTTGCTACTTTTTTACTTCGAACAATCTATCCTGATAACTTAGCTGGCCTTCTTTAATTCATCCACTTTGCTGTGGGCCCTCAATAGGGCTTCACTCACGCCGGTTTGACTTCACACCTCGCTTTCTCGTGGAGGGTATAAGTTTCTTGACCGGCTCCTACAGCTTTCGTAGCACACTACATGAGATCGGTGCAAAACACAAATGCTCTGCTCGCCCGTCTGCATGGATCACGTTGATAAATACCCTTGACCAGATTCATCGATGTACTGTGACGGTCGCATTCATCGCTTTTGGGCGAGCCGGCATGGCGCTTCCTGCCGTCATCTGCTTGTCAACATGTGAATAGACGAAGAACTTAAGAAAGGCTTCAAACCAGTGGGATGGAATGGAGGTGATGCCATTTCGGAAAGTATGTTACTGAACTGACACTCCCTTTACGAGTAATGGCTGATGCACGGTCACTTGATAGTAACTTTTGACTTTTTGGTGGTGTCGTAGACAGTAGTGATCGGTCCGTAGCATTGGAACTGTTGCCTGTGATTAACGCCATCAAGTGACCATCTCCCACCTTCGTCAATTAACAGTGTGCTGTTCATCTCTAAGTAGTTGCCGATTAGCTGAATCCAACCTGCTCGAAACCCTTGGTAGAGATTCCTAAAAAAAGCTCTCTTACAGTGTTCCTCTGGCTAGCGGGTCTGGGTTAGAATCCTCGCCAGTTAGTAAAAAATTCTTCACTGCGTCAGTACGTTAGTGGGTTTTAGGGCAGGTCCTGCCTTATGTGACTGTTTCCTTTCACACGTCCGCCTGATTACGTCGTGCCCTATGCCATCGACCATGGCGACCATCGGAACGGTCATTGCTGTTTAGGGTGATCTTGGCTAAATGACCCGTCTTCAATGGTTGGCCCTTTCCAGGATGCAGCTTTTGATTTACCAAAAAGCGATGGATCATGGGTAGTTTAATCCCGAATGAACCAGTAAGGCCGCCCAATACCCATACGGCAGCACGTATTCATTGATTTCAAGGGAGGGGCCCCCGTTTTTGACTTCTTTTTGACTTTCTGCTCTTCATCTAGGATTGTTTTGTGTGGTGCTGGCCCTGTTTTGTTTCTTCTCGGATGGCATCCACAGAAACACAACAATAACTGCTATGTTGAACAATTAGTTTCTTGCAGGATTCTTTCTAGCAAAGGAGTAAAACAAAGTAGACGTTGTTATGTGGTATTTTTTGATTAAAGAATTCGTGAGAGAACGACCAGTGTGTGGGTGGTTTGTGTCCCACTTGTATTGTTCACATGTTGATGCTATAATGTTTACTTACAATAGAAATAAAAATCCACTATAACCAAACGGCTACCCGTCTTCATAAATTCCACGACGCCGCTGGGGGTTGCTGCCTGTTCTAATTCTCTTTGGCTTTCTCCTTTCCATCTGAAACTGTTTGCTTCATTTATTCACCCTTCAATCGAGAGACCTTCGTTACGAAGTTTTCTTCAAGGCCTTCTTAGGATTCACGCTGCCTTCTTCAGGTTAACTGACGGCGCCGATCACTACCTTCCCCTCTTCCAATGGCGCCGATAAGGGTACACCTGACCACAGCAGGTGTGAGACTTTCCTTTGTTCTTTTACCATATTACTCACATTACCATACAGTAGTGGAGTTATAAGGTTTATTACAGGTGTGCGTTACCAGTGGATCGATAGCAAGCCCTCTATAGAAATCAGTTGTCCCAATTGTATGACTATCTCGAATAACAACAGAGTAGCCACTTGCCCTTGATACTGCCGCGCGGATGTCTGTACTCCTTTACCGAAGTTCCAAACCACGACCACGAGGATAAGACTTCTTTATCTCCTCAAACTTGGTTAATTAAACCATTGATGTAAAATGTACACGCTAGTACACAATACCAAATACTAGATAATACTGACAAAATACACTTCATCCAGAATATGATAAAGATAAACATAGAATAGAGTTGAGATAGAATGGCCGAGATAAGGAATGAGATACAAAAAACCTGTGAGGTTATACTGATACCGAAGAGCTTAAACAAGTCTAAGACCTAAAAGAGCTACAAAATAAGATAGTGAGTATATAAAAACAAAGTAAGTAAAGCCAAAAAGACAATGTGCTACGTGTGACGACGTCTATGAATGACTGGATATGCGATCTGTGGAAATTGTGTTGCGAAATATATGTAGTCTCTATATTCGCGGGCCTTTTGAATCCAGGAGTTGCGTTGTGGTATTCGCCCACAAGATCCTATAGGAATCGCGAGTAATCGAAATACTCCCCCCGGCCTAGCAAATGGTAAGGAAGTGAGAATGTGACAAATGAGATCATTGGAAGATATGTGATTGAAGTGATAAATCAGAGGCAATGTAACGTGTGTGTAGTCAACTATGAATGGTCACTTATAAGGAGTTGCTGAGAAGAAGGTCACTTGTGTTTGTCCTGTTACCTTTTTGTTTCCAGCTGCATTCTTGTGCTCGATGGTGAGCTCGTATTCTTTAACTTTCCGGACTAGCTCTTTTATATCCTTCGCGATCTGCTCTGCACGTTGGGGTTCCTCGCATAGCGCGGTGTGGTGACTTCGTTCACCACAGTGTCTGCATTGTTGACCTCCTCGTGGGCATCGTCCTTTATGGTGGTCTAACGGCAACAGGCAGATGTTGCATCTACTGTCGGTTCTTATCAGTCGTCTGCGTGTTCTTACGTCTCGGTACTCTGAACATGAGTCCGAATAGTGGCTGCCTACGGCAAGGCAGAAAGCGCACGGAAGATTTTGCTGTGTTGGTCGAGCACTCAGGAACATGCGCCATGCACGCGGCTTGTTTCTTCTCAACTGATTAACCTGTTGCTCGGCTCGAGCCTTCAATTCTCTGGTTTCCTCCAGATCAAGCTCCAAATCGGCAACTCTGTCCTCCTGAGAATCCTTGCCTGTTGCAGGCTGTCGAGAGCGTAAGATGTCTACGCGCCTGTGAGAGACGTTTCGTGAGGCTTCAGTGTCTGTGTTTTCCGGGGTTTTTTCCACTACAACTACGATTCTTTTGTCATCTTCATCACTCTCCACTTCATGCAGAACAACCAGGCCTTCGTCGAACTGCAGGTTGGCCTGTCTTGTTTCTAATTCTTCGTCATCAATATTTATAACTTCCATGAATTCCACGTTTTTGTGTATTGTAATCTTTTCCGCTTCCTGAATGTTGACGTCAGTGTTCGTCTTTACCGGTATTACGTCCGTGTCCTTCGTTTTTCCCGATGTTTCTGTGGTTGTTTCTGCAAGCTGTCTTGCGTTTCTTCCTCGCGTATGGTGTTCCTTTGTTTGCAACTTATGGTAGATTGCGTTCAAAGCTGCCAAGACCTCTCTTTCAAATGTTGTTCCTTCGGCGATTCCAGCTTCTTGGCTTCTGCGAACGTCATCATAATATTGTGCGCGGTTTTCATCCGCCATGGTTTGTCGAATACCTGCGAGTTGGGTGCTGTAGTTGCCGAGGAATTCCAAGTTGTTCGTGATCAATTGTCCCTGTTGATTCGGATCGAGTACAAGAGGTTGATTGTGATTGTCCACATGTTTCTCCTTCAAGAACAGGTTCCATGTTTCTGGGGTCAATCTCCCTCTTGCTACAAGTCCCTCATACTTACGGTGTAGAATCACCAGATGCCCGTGCCAGGTAAAACTGTAGCCTGAGCTTCTCCAGCTGTGCCTCTAAGGTCTCGATACGTAGATGTATAACGTGTGGATGGTCTTCAGAAACTTTGAGTATATCTATATTCGTGTCCAACTGAAGAACTGCCTTACTAGCGTCGCTATCAAGTTTCCTCAACAGACTGGAATGGCATACCGTATCGAAGGCTTTTGTGATGTCATAATAAATAACGTCAACATTATGCTTGGAATTTAGAGCGGAGATCCAGTCATAAGCGCAATCAATCAACTGAGCGCAGGTAGATGCTTCTGGGACAAACCCACGTTGTTCAAGGGGAACAAAATTCCTAGCGGTGAGCCATGATAACAGATGCTCTTTGATAAATTTCTCCAGAACTTTGATCGGAGTCGGTAGAATGCTTATAGGGCGGAACTCAGAGACTTCTTGGCACCGCTCACCTTGGGTATAGGAGTGACATACGCTAGCTTCCATTTTGCGGGAACTTCCCCCAGCAACAAAGAAATGTTGAAAATATGCGTTAGAGGAAGGGCGATGTGATGGTAAAAAGTCCTAAAGAAGAACTGCGGTATATCATCAGAAGTGAGCGAAAGGGAAGGCTTGAGTGAGCGGAGCTGTTTTTTAACCAGCTAATGGATAAGGTTGCTACAGAATCCCGGCTGTCGCGAGTGCGAGGATCGCTCCCAGGAGCCATGGGTGCGTCGGCGCCTGCGGGTATCTGTCGCCGCCCTGAGTTCCGCCCTATAAGCATTCTATCGACTCCGATCAAAGTTCTGGAGAAATTCATCAAAGAGCATCTGTTATCATGGCTCACCGCTAGGAATTTTGTTCCCCTTGAACAACGTGGGTTTGTCCCAGGAGCATCTATCTGCGCTCAGTTGATTGATTGCACTTATGACTGGATCTCCGTTCTAAATTCCAAGCATAATGTTGACGTTATTTATTATGACCTCACAAAAGCCTTCGATACGGTATGCCATTCCAGTCTGCTGAGGAAACTTGATAGCGTTGGAGTTAGAGGGAGACTATTAGACTGGTTCAAATNTCTCTTACCTAAGAACTCATCCTAGTACTAAAGTGGCGGCGTATGCGGACGACATTAAAGTCTATGCCGTATACACCGCACAAGGTAGGGAGGCTGTCCAAGTTGCCTTGAACGCCTCTGTTAAGAGGATGATGGAATGGACTAGACAATGGAATTTGAGTAAATTTTTCCAAGAGTCACTTATTTTCGCTCACTGGATATTCGCTTTGCGGTTATTGTGATCAATTCGGGCTTCTGACTTCGTGTGATCTAGTGAAGGATCTAGGTGTATTTTTCTGTAAGGGCCTCAAATGGAAATTCCAAATTGATAACGTTGTAAGCAAAGCTATGCGAGTTCTTCATTGTCTCTTTAGTAGTATTCTCTGTTGGGACTTGTTTGTTTGGATTAGGTTGTTTTGGACGTTTGTACTGCCTCTGATCGAGTATTGTGGCCCCGTTTGGAGCCCTTTTCTGAAGAGAGATATTGCTAAGATTGAAAGTGTTTAGAAGACGTTCACTAGAATCCTCCACTATCGCATTTTCCCCGATCCTAATTACCCCGCAGTTTGCCTGATTATAAAACTCGCTTGAAAGAACTAGATCTGAAATCACTCTTTTACAGAAGAGTGCAGGCTGACTTGGTTCTTGTTTTCAAAATAATCAGAGGGGAACTGCGTTTACGTCCATCCAAGTACTGGAATTTTCGCCCCTCCAACGGGAGGCGTGGGGGCTTACTCCACTTCTCCCNTAAGATGTCGTGAGCATGTTATCAGTGAACACAGTTTTTTTGCAGGACGAATAAGTGTTTAAGCAAGTTGCCTAGCGCAATGATGGCTTGTAAGAATTCCGCTCAGTTCAAAGCAGCTCTCAGAAAGATCAACATTCTTCAGGAAATTGGCGTTGAGGATATTTGTTGACACATCTATGAAATGAGCTGAGGCTTGAGACTTCTAGACCTTAGTATTATTATAGTTTTCTGTAGTTTGTTCTTTAGTGTTTGATCTTAACTTCTTAATGCTTTTTATTGTTTTGTTGTTTTTTTGTTTTTCTTTGTCAACTCTACCTCCTCCATGCTCAGGTTCCTCCCCCTTCATGCTCAGGTTGCGCAAGGCTTGGGCTTCAGCTCTCACCCGGCTTGCCGGTTCCACGAGGGCTGTCGGTATACTCGTGTCTCGAAGTTCCGGCAAGCTCCCATGACCTCTAATGTGGCGCTAAGGGCACCATTGCCGACTGGTGCGGGGGTCTGCCGTGAATTCCACTTGTGGTAGCCAGAGGCTTTTCTCTCTTGCCATCTTTCTTTAAATCTAGATTATAACTTCTCTTGATTCTTGGCTTCTTTCTTTCTTGGATTTTGGCCCATATGGATTCCTTCCTCTTGTCAATTTCTTGAATTGAGATTTGACCTGCGTTTACTTTGTGGTTATGCGTGCTACTCGGTATGTGATAGCGCGTCATTTTGGCGCAGAAATAAATAAAATAAAAATAAATAAGTATACTGATTGCAGGTGTGCCTCTCTTCTCGAGTGGATGCCATGACTATGCCGATTAGGCTGGGTCAGGACGGTCCACAATGTATTCGCGTGAAAGACCACAGGTATAAATTTTTGAGTTCTTTTTGTGCAAATCACCTGAGTTTCGTTCATTTCAGACCCATATGGGCGGTCGTGGTCCAAGTCGAGCAGTGAGAAGAGGGCAGCAGGTAGGATCGACAGCCGTCGACTAGTCCCGTCAGTCCATGTTCGTGTTGTCCGTGTCCTATGCATGCAATGTCCTGGTGGGTGTCAGTCCTCGTCTGTCCATGTCTTTCCCTTTGTTGTGCCTGTTCACTTCCACTGTGTCTGTCCGTCCATGTCCCTGTCTGTCTGTATCTGTTTGTGGGTGTCCATCTGTGTGCTGTTCGTCCCTCTCCACCCTTGGGCATCTCTCCCTCCGTTCATCTGTCTCCGTTTGTCTGTATCTGTCTTTGTCTGCCTGTCTTACTGTCTGTCTGCGTTCTGTCAATGTCTGCTTCTGGCTGTCTGTCTGCGACCATCCAACCTCCTGTCTTTCTGTATGTCTGCTTGTCCGTTATTGGATCTGTCCTTCTTGTCTCTGTTATTTATGTGGAGACACCGCTGTCCATGAAAGGGCTCATAGGCTAGTGCTCTTCTTCATGATTACCTGGGGCGGGCTCTTAATCACCATATCTTTCTGGGGCACTTCCTCCATCCGTCTCCTCCTTGTTCACGTTTCTTATATTAGATCACTTTTTCTTGCGAAGGATTGGAGGGGACAGAATGATGGAGGAATGGTTGGAGTCCTTTTGTAACGGACTTTAACCACTTCTCCTTCATCCTCTCACCGCTAATCTTTCAGTATTTCTCCATTTCTTCCCACATTTTCTTATTTCTCAAATCCTCAGTATTTCTTTTTCTTTCTGTGTTGAGTTCAGCTTTATTGTGCCTTTCCATACTTTCTTCTCTCTTCTATCCCTTTTTTGGTTTCCTAACAACATTCTTTTTCAAAGCGTTCTTCATTTTCTACTTGGTCTTTTAGCTCTAAATGCTTTTCCAGTTTTATTCATATTTTCTAATTTTTTTCAAGTCCTTTTCGCCAAGTTTCTTCTCAATACTCCTTCACCTCTGCCTTTTGTTCCTGTTTATTATCCTTTTTCCTACTATTCCCGTCTATTATTTCTTTCTCTCCTTGTAATGCTGTATTTTCTGAACTCGTTCCTTTATTTTTTGTATTTTCCTGCCAACATGTTCCTATTACCTAATATTTTACCTTCCAGTAGCATGCTTCTCCGAGCTTCTAGCTCTCTTTTGATCGGTGCATTTTCTAGGCTTAGTCATTTCGTTGCTATTCATCTCTTCCAGATCCTTTGCTTCATAA
>UZAF01021160.1:0-14376 GCA_900617895.1 Haemonchus placei | reverse complement strand
GTCTGTCGTCCTAATTACTCAAAATTCTCCGATATTCTAAAATGGTCGCACCGCCCCGTTAACTAGCCGAACTTTCCTCTTTCTCTAACTTCTAGTAAAAGGCGCTCCGCCGCAACATTTTTGGATCGAACGATACTTTTCTGAACACTAAATTCAGCAACTATGCCGCATCCTTATAATCGCGAAAATTTGTTCGTGCTTTTCGGACCATCGTACAGATTTATATTCATAGTCACTAACACATAAACACCCATATTGTGAACTTTCGTGTTTCTCGAGGAACCTTTCTACTCTAGCCTTGAAAATCGCGTGTAAAGAGGTCATCTCAACTAAGATGCCCGACCACGACGAGCTTGATTTTCCTTGCTTGTTCATCATCAGATCTTTGAGATACTCTTCTGATGAAGGCGTCACTTGAGCTCAGGTGGAAATTATAGCCCTTGTTCCGTAAGGCAAACTCTCATTTTCTAAAGAAATTGGTTAGCTCGCTATGAGTGAGCGGTTTTACCAAGAGCTGCGTGTTGAGGACATATATATGGGCATATAAGTGCGTCCGGTAATGCGCGCGACAAAGTGCGCGGCGAGATTCGTGGCTATTTGAACTACTGCAGCGCCTATCGTTGGGCCAAAATGTGGAGTAGAGTACATCAGTAGGATCAGCTGACCCTATCAACTTCTTTATTATGAATTTGTGATCCAATGATAGGCGCTAAAGTCAACAAATCGCCACGAATTTCGCCGCGCAGTTTGCCGGCCGCATCTCAGGACGCAGGCATGTTCCGTCTTCCTTGAGGACCCTCTTATTATGAGAGCAAGTAACTTTACTGCTGTGTATGTTGTAAAGGTTTTCAAGCTGTGCGTGGGCTGGATACTCTCCGGCCGTTGTTGGTGGATCGGCTGCTTTCATAGTCCGCCGGCGTGCCGACTTGCCGAGGTGTTTTCAGCCCTTCGAAGGGGCTTGGGCGACCGCAGACGTCTGCCTACCCCCCCNGGGGGCGTCCGAGGGTGCGCGCGGCAAATTGCGCGGGGCGAAATTCGTGGTGATTCAAACGACCCTGGCGCTTATCATTGGGGCTAAAATTTGTAGTAAAGTAGATCAATGGGTCGGATAGTATCCAGCCCACGTCACAGCTTGAAAAGCACTACACTACATACACAGCAGTAAAGTTACTTGCTCTCAAGCGGGAGATGAGGATGCGGATGCCCTTATCAGACTCGATAACCTCGATAATATTTTTGCAAATTTGGACGCAAGCTGGTAATTTTCTACAGCCCCACGTGATTCCACGCTAGGTCGGCAAGGTAGAGTCTTTCGGTGAACAGTCTCACCGAGAGACTCCACCTTGCCGACCTAGCGTGGAATCACGTGGGGCTGTAGAAAATCTACTCCCCTTGCTGCTGCAATCTCTTCCTTCCGGCACCATCGTGAAGGCGATTAACAGGCCGGTTAAATCACGCGTCGATGTTGTCAGCAATCTATCCACCAAGGTCTTAGAGCTTTGTTTCTTGAACGTTGTAGTGAAAAACGAAGGAATGAAAAAAGAACGCTGGCGCGGAGTAGATGATGGTGCGACATCGTGTAGGGATTCGGCACATCAACCACGTCAATGGGACAGGGGCTTCCAGTGAAAAAGGCGCGATCTATATCATCAACGAACTGTGATGAAAGATGTGATGAAGACCGTGTTTATCACAATTGAGAAGGCTTCTGTCAATGCGGCTTCCCTTGAGTATTGCGTCCCGTTGTAGTATTAAATTTGGCTTACCCATTTGATCAGGCAGGCCTCCATTGTGTTCCTCAAATCAACGCGAAATCAATTCTTCAAACATTTCGACCTAATTGTCTTTCCAAAAAATTCACTTCACTGGATAAATTTTTTTAAACGTGAATTCGATGATATATTATAGCGAAAGAATCAGAAGTTAGCGAGAGTGCAGGAAGACGTAAATAGGAGTAAAAGCAACAAAAACAATGAAAACAAAATAAGAGTAACAACATTCGTTCCCAAGATGGATCGAGTTCCCGTTACAACAACAGCAGGACTACTAATTATATCCTCATTGGTAAAAAAGGGCAACGAACAATTAACATAAGAGGTAACTGCATTAATCCAATGCTTATGTCTACCGTCTGTAGGAAAAAAACTTAATGAGAGCCGGTCATTTCGACAACCATTGATTTCACATCATCAAACTTGCCAAAAACGCGTGACTCGGCATATGGGTTAGTTGAGCAGGCATCGAAAAGAACCTCAGCGGAGTCATCAGTCACCTGAATCATAGCGGTTTTATTTTTAATAATTAAACTAACACATAAAGTATGAAGCTTCAAAATAAAGTGAATAAGGATTATCGTATGAGTTCAAATTTTCGAGAAGAAAAGGATTCGATAAAGAAAGGAAAGTGGAAAAAGGAAAGGAAGTAAAAGCTAGTAGTGACAAGTGATAGGTCTTACTCCACATCGAAATTCGAGAGTGGATATCCTTGTGATGCTACTAGAGGAATCAGGATTTCGGAAAGAACTCTTTGACAAGCCTTGATGCAGGTATTCTCACATTAATGAATTGTACTCGTTGGAATCAATTTGGGGGTTTCCAGTGGGACACTCGTTTTCATAACTTTACTGTGAAAATCATACATGAAGAATGCTGTGACCGTGTTCAAGGAAGAACTGGATTATGATTTCCGCCGCTCTGCCGCTCTATGACAGAAAACACACTCGAATCTCATTAAGCAGTGCGACTGTAAGCAAAACACCGCTATCTGAAACACAACTCACAAGCAATAAACAATGAATCGTACGGAGACCTCGAGAAGCAAAACGGTGATCCTATAGGTCAGATCCCTTCAGCATCAGATGCAAACGTGCAAACCTGAGTCTAGCTCGCCTTCTATAATACTATGTTGAAAGCGCAATGGGCCTATTCTCGAGAGAGTCAGACAGGAATGCTTAACAAACTCTAACCATCTTTCTTATTGAATTCTTGCGCGACGTTTCACGCAATGGTGGCTAAAGCACCAGTCCTTCCCCATATGGAAAAGCCCCAAGATTGTGTTACTGAGTAAGACAAAGGCGCCAGCATCGCACTTTGGTTGACAACCTACACATAATGGCAATGACAGATTAATCACAAAAGCGCTCTACAGTTCGATCACAAGGCTCGCTTATGAATGCTTCAGGTCTTTATATTTACTTTGCAGGAAGAACGCTGCCCTTCTACATTGGAGAATGTTGTCTTTAACATCAGTGTAGAAGGAAAAGCGAGCATTACCCCAAACCCATCCTTTGGTAACGCGCCAGCTATCTAACGGACATATTAACCTCTGGGCGCGCAGTGGAGGTACAACCATGTGCAGGGTAACAAAATCCAGTTTAACAAGGATGAGATTTTAGGGGCTTTTCAGCACGACGGTAAGACTTTTCACGGGCAAAGAAGATCTCTTCAACAGAGGATTCATCAGAATGCAATGGCGCGTCGCATGAATGACTGGAGACTTCGGCTGACACCCGTGAGAGCATTTTGAGGACAAACGGGAAATCAAGTAGTTCGATTGACTTCTAGTGGACCCGATACTGCCCTGACGACATCGTTTGATAGTTATTGCCCCTTTTAAGACCTGATCCTAGACATGTATGTGAGGAAACTAGCGAAAAGACCATTGAGATAAACAAAACAAGTAGCGTAAAAATGAGGACAATAAATTTAGATAAATTTTCGTGTAGAAGGATGAAGATATCCGTAAAGTCCTCGGTTTAAATGGCTCACATTTTGTATTTGTTTCGTAACTTCCGCTCCAAAATCGGGAATTTTGTCGATAATCAAGCGATAACAGACATAAGGATTAAGCAGTAGGCCCTTCTTCAATATGTGTCTCGAGAGGATCGACGAAGCCTGAAATGGGAATATACGAGCTAAGAACTCGATTGCGAAGAATGGTGGTTACTGAGAAGAACTCAAGTTTTCTTGAACAGAAGGTATGCGAGGGAATTCAACCTGTTTCAAAACATCAAAGAATAAAAAAGGATATAGATTGTAAAGATGAGTCTTTAATTGTAGAGGAGCTTTCAAGAATAGTTTATCGATTAAAACTGCTCATCGCTATGAATCTGCAGAATTTTTGATTGAAATCAGAGGCAAACCTCATAAAATTCAAAACTAACCTTTTCCCGAATATGGAGATAGTCATCCTGAAGAAAGGCCGCCAAAGCAGGTACAAGTCGATTACAGTCCCCTGCAAATACGAACGATTATTGTTACTATACTCAGATCCAAAGCACGAGTGTTCTACAAGTCTCAATTTCCTTCACTATCGAATTTCTCGTCTAATCTAGAACAATAATTCGGTAGGCTGGCAAACAAGGGTTTGCCTCTAATGTCCACTCCTTCCGAACTTAATCCAATTTTATTATTAACAAGGATGGCGATATTGGTCCGAGTTCCCTTGTAACTAATTATATTACGAGCCCTATTGACAGAAGTGGTTACCTTCATACCACCTCTGCTGTTCCAAAAGATAATCCTGGCAAATTCACGAGCTAAAGTTTCCAGAGAATATCAAATACTTGTCTACCCAATTTCATGCTAAATTTGAAAGAAAGCACACAAAAAAGTTGAGAACCTAGCAGTTATCGCCATGAACTTCGTTGGTATGTCCATTGACTACAGAAATATCGAGCACTAAAACTACCGTCCATTCAGTGAATTCACTATCTCTATCATCATCATTGGACTCCACATGAGGCACAAAGGAATGGTTGCATGCTTTCAAAAAACAACACAGCTTACCCTTTTTGAGATGATGCGCGCCTACTTCGAGGGCAATTTGCTTCGGTAGTTCCTCCTCAATGTTGACACACGACTCAATCCACTCCAGTTCCTTGCATGACGGCTGTCCTTCTCCAGAAATGAAAGCAAGAAGACGATAAGCCAGTGCAATGGTTTCGGGCCTAGATTGGGTAAAGCTTTCGACTAAAGCGATTTCAAGCACTATGATTTCCGACACTCTGCTCTGCGCGGAAACACAAAACGATTAAACATCAAAAAGATTTACATTCGCCATTCTTCAGCAATTCGACGTCGAACAAGAGAGGCAATCTCAGGACCTTTCGCAGCAAGAAATTCTCGACAAGTGTACAACACATCGAGGATCTGAAATTGAAGAATTTGTGCTGATAGAGTAGTAGAAAACGAAAACAGTTTTGGATTAAAAACAAATCCAGAATGATTTCTGTTAGTATGGCTCATGGAAACAATGAAGCGGATGTCAACCCTTCTCATCCTTCAGAGACTACTGGACACGGAACTTGTCACAAACCGTACTCACAGAAGTTCATAAATTAGCCTCAGCATTGTCTCTATACAATTTTCAGTGTGGCTTCGATTATCGTTAGCTAATCATGAATTAATGCAAGAGAAATAGTAATGTAGACTTAAGAAATTTATATCGTGTCTATAATTGCCCAAGAATTCAAAACAAATTCTGGATTTATTGGGTTGGCAAAAACGTCAACGCCAAACGCCAAATTAAACCCACTGATTTACGAAATAAATAGTTCTTTTGTACACACCTTTTGAATCTGAATTTCGCATTATCGCACTAGGAAAAGAAGCTATAAACGAAAGGAAAGACAAGAGTGGGTAACTCACACAAGCCGTATCGCGTTCATTTGTGCCACTTCTTAAGTCTTCGACTGCGAAATCGCGCATAAAATTGAAGAACTGAAATCAAAAACGAAGAATTACATAATGTAGAAGAATAACTATCTGACGAGACTGCTTTGATCACATGAAAAATTTTACAAACACGTCATCATCACTGCAGCCATGTCTTTGTTCAGAGGGACTGGGTAGGCAGTGAATGACATCCGGTGACTCGTAAAACCACATAGACCCTTCGAACTCTTGTAGCTAGACGCACTCTAATTTAAACTGTTCCCATTTACTAATTGCAACTTTTTCTGATTCAATCCATTTTTCAACTAGAGCCTAAGAGATATTTCTGTTCTCTTATCTCATCTGCGGTTGGTATCTCATCTGCGGTTGGTAATACCAAGGGTCACACATGGACCGACAGCTACACAGACACCTTTCGGTACAAATTGCTGTAGTGAACCAAAGAAAAGGCTGAATTGCAGTGAGGACCCAGATTCTAACCAATACAACTGTCTACCTTTCGCATTGTCCATTCCATGAAATTGCAAAAAAATATATGAAAGCGTAAACATACGTCATTAGGGGTTCCATTCAATCGCAAACAGCGGTAGATCTCCATGCGCAGGTCTAAATCTGAGGATAGCCGGTCACACATAATGCCGTCTTCGATAATTCTGTACGCCAAAGGACGCTGCAATAGCAAATCAAAATTCGTATGGAGTTTAAAATAAAAGAATAAAGGTGAATAAGGAACTAACAGATTTTCTAACACTGTTAGTCTTTTCTTACCTTCGAGAGAACTAAATCCCTACTGTCTAAAGCAGTACTATAGGCCAAGTCAAGCTCATTACACAGCAGTAGGAATAGGTTCTTGTTCATATCGCACCTGAACAGGATGTCTACTCTATCACATTGTAAAGCACATTTCATTAACAATGTTGGTCTTTCAGACACAAAAATAATTTACCATATTGAAAAATTGAGAAGAGAAAGAAGAAGTATGATGGAGTAAGCAATCACATCCTCATCTCATTTTTCTCAATTTTGAGACCAATTTTTTTTGTATTCTTTTTTCGAAAAAAAAAACCTTAGAGCAATGAATGCGAAACTACTTGGTGAAAGTTTTCCTCTCCTTTGGAGGCTTGACTGTTTTATCTTATTTCTTTGTCAGATCATAATGAGTGTAACAACAAGCTTTACGCATGAGATAGAATACGTTAATGGGATTACCGCCACTGCGACACCTTGGTACATACATATGAAAGCTCTTGCACGGTGAGACGAAGTCGTCGAAGGCGCGGCAAAAAAAGTTTTGTTATTCGACCACAGATATATGACGGTGATCACAGTGGAGCGTCCAAATCCATATTCCAGGATTTCTACACAAATCTAAGTCTTAAAACATTTACTGTTCCGCTCTTGTTATGTGTCGTTTCCCGTTGCAAAGTTGAAAGATACTCAATCTTTCCATGGAGGCTTGTGATAATGACTGCCTAAAGGGGCTTGTTCCAAACGAATTAGGTAATGATTACAGACTATGAAGTACGGCTTTGATTTCAAGGCACAATTCACGATAATTTTGAGATCCCTTTCCAAGTTGAAAAGCGGAAGTGTGGTGGAGGATAGTGCGTCTAAGGCGAAGAGATAGAGAGGGGAGAAATTCGCAGAAATTGCGAGTTTACAACTTACAACTACAACGCCGTGCGAGCAGTATCCAGTGGCAACCAGTGGAGCCGCGGACCTATGCTCTGTGTTAATGGAAAAGAGAATACTGCGATGGACAGCTGGAGCCACGTGTGTGGAACGTCTTCGCAACGACGCAATGAGGGAGCGTTTCGGAGTAGCCCCTATTGCTGAAGAATGCGCGAAACCTATCTTCGGTGGTCCGTTCATGTCCTACGCGTGGTCAATAACAGTGTCTGCAAGATTGGCCTCAACCTCGACGTGACCGGAACACAGCCGGGAGGAAGGCCATAGGAACGCTTTTTGACATCTTGCATGAGAACTTGAAAGTAGTTGGCCTACCCGATCAAGTGCTCAATCGGCAAAAGTGGCGTTAACACACCACAAAAGTGGGCCCCGCTACTAAGGGGGACAAAGCTACACAAGAAGAAGAAGAAAAGGAAGAAAACGGCGACGACAATCATGTTTGATACGACACGACACCTAATTGAAACGGCACCTCATACTTCTGTTCACTTCAAACATAATCTAAAGATGCTTAGACTTCTCAGGGTCTTCCAAATCGGCGGGTACGCCCTAATAAACCGCAGTCCCCCAATAATTATCATTAACAAACGTATTTGAGGCTTACTAGGTTGACTCTTATCTTATTTTAGAGAAAGGACTAATACCATATTTACAGGACATGATTCTCTCATCAATTATAGAATAACAGAAAAGTACTGACCACTTCAACCAAATTGCCGATCCTGTTAGTTTAGTCATGATTGTACGAACACTATCCATCACCTCATAACGCTTACAGGACTCTAATATTGACGTCATCTAAAATAAAAGACAATCACAAGGAAAATATTAATATAATGTCAAGGCGAAAATTATTACCAATAACAAAACAGCGTTTATGTGGTTCTGACGTATTTCTGAGAAATCGGTCCTCTCAACCCAATCAAGAAGTAGCAATATATCCTGAAAGCAAGCCATACGTGACCTTTGATCCACAGACTGACCAACTTCATCTGCTTGAAAAAAGAGGCGCCTAGTTTTGGCAGACGGTTTTCAGAAAGGAACGAATTGAAGGCTAGAAGATACGGCGTTTTGTGGACAAGAAGGAATAGAGACGAACAACGACTAAATCAGCTCATCCGAGCCGGCGGCGCACAAATCATTTGGAGTGGTAATAACTTGGTCTTTCACCGCAATCTCTTTGGAACTTATTTGCTGCAAAAATACCAAAACTAGCGTTACTTGCCTTACATTTTATTGTACTTTTAATATTACTGTCCTCACGTAATGCTCTAAACGATAGAAGTGTTATGCCTCGAGTCCCTCGAGCAAGGGCAATCGACTAGACTGCTTTGGCCAGGGAATCGATGATCAACGGGACCAGAGGGGATACAGGTGATAACACCAAAGGTTGACTGTCGCACAAAACTTTATCACTGCACTGTTTGAAAGCTCTTAACTCATTGCGGAATGAGGCTTCAAGACACTGAACATTGGGACTTTTTCTTTCATAGATTGAAAGAACCTCATTCTCAAACCTAGTTTCTTTCTGCTCCCCTTGCCTAGGCAACTCCCAAACCCGTTGCAAAGGAATTACCGGTTTACCTTTGGTGTGGCTATAGCGATCAACGCAGCAACAGCAAGTCTCCGCAGCTTTTCGGCTCGACACCTGAGAAGTGATCTTACGTAATTTCGACAGTTCTAAACATATTTATGATCAGAGCTTCCACTGCGAAAAAATCAACTCACCATAAAAGTACACGAAGCAGCGCGAATATAAAAGGCTGTAGAGGAAAATCCACTGCTGTTTTCTTCGCATTTGTTCCGACCGTAGCCGTAACGCCAGCATTTGACGGAAAAAGGTGTGTGAGAAAAATAAGAATAGGATAGACACTGAACTCGTCTTTGGGAGTACGTAGTTGATCGAATAAATAACTGTACAACGAGGGAAACCTAGAAACCTCAGGCCATGACAACAAACAAAACCTTTATGCTTTCAATCCAATCTTTTTTACCTTGTGAAGAATTCATACGAACTCTGACGATTTTTCGAGTCCACTTGGAGGTCTCGTTGACTCTTATGAGCAACTCCGAATATTCGCGTTCTAAGAGCTGCCGCTAGCTGAGCGGCTGCATTGCGTTCCGGCCACGTGGCAGCTGAGCAACCATCAACAGCTACACGACAAGCCCACTGAAAAAATCCACACCAAATGGAAGCCTTAACACGAAGGTCCATAAACAGAGATAAAGTCAATTCTCGACCAGAAACCAATATTCAGGGACAAGTTGAAAACAAACAAGACGCTGTTGTACCGGAACTTAAGACAGATTTAGCAAGTTTGTATTTTGCAGATATTGAGCAATCAACCGCCTTTCAATCGAAAAATAGCTAATAGAAAGGAAATGAAAACAGCAAAAGTCATGAAAGGCTGGTAAATTACCAACCTCTAAGGCAGCCGTAATTCGATCTCCAAGAGCTGCCGACGAAAATATCGCCCTAAGCACATTGAGCGAGTGTACCCTAAATACGGGAAATATGGGACTGGTGATTTAGTAAAGTTACCAGTGTTCTAACCGATAGGTGACAGATTTATGACTCATTTCCAGAAGAGACTTGAGAGCAATTTTGAGCGACTGGCTGGCATGATTAGGTGGTTCGGTCGCCAGAATAGTGGTAACAAGATGAGGGACACCGGCACTACGTCGGGTTGAGCACAGGTTTTGCGAATCTGATGAAAAGTACGTTCCTTTACGATATATTCCTTGTACTGTTGGGCTCTAACATAACAAATATTTCAACGAAGAGCATTAGAAAAGAAATTACCTTTCTTTCCATCCAAAGCATTGAGAATTTCGCGCAACCATTCCACGGGTTTTGGCAGAGAAGGATCATCGCTTTTCCAAAGATAAGTGCACAATGAAGAGAAGCTAAAAAATATACCATGACCTGTCTGTGAAGAAAGCGTGGTGAAGATTTTTAAAAACAGTTGACCCTTCCACTGCCGTTTCAAATGCTCCACAATGTTTGCACTCGGTAAGCTGCAGCCAGTAAAAAGCCCCAATGCGATGAACATGCTCAGGGGAGAGAATTGAAAGTGGACAAAGCTAAATAAAAAGATGTACAGAAAGTCACAGTTCTGAAGATAAGCGAGTTTCTTTGACTACCTTCACTACTGCCCATGAAAGGATCGCCGATACATGCTTATGAGCTCGCCAACAGCAAACCAGTAGTAATTGGGACACTTCTGCTGCCATGTGAATAGAATTCCCGTTCGCCGAAGAAATCGCTTAAGAATGTCCATTCTGAGCCAACATCTTATTGTGAGCGAGAAAGGGACTCTTGCAAGTCTCTAGCATTTGAATTATTCTGAAGTTTTCATAAGAGTTACCATTCAAAGCTGCTCTTTTCAATGGAACTGAGGCGTGAACGGAAAACAATTTAAATTAATTCACAAACACAACTCAATAATCCTACTACTTTGAGCGGAATTGAACTTGAGAAAAGAAAAGATGATGAATATGTACCCAAATTCCTCAACGCATCGTCCGGAACAAAGCCCTCCGGTGACATTGAATGGACTGCTGGTGTCACCTAAAAGAAACTATTCTCTCATTCACCGAACGGATACTCACCGTTCAATGCATACATTATCGGCAACAACGTCTTACGCCAGAACTCTTTGAGCAACCTCATTCGGCAAAAGTATGTTAAAACTGAATGCTGAGTATGTTAGTTATTTCCTCTACGTTTCTGGCAGAGAAAATTTTCGCGTCTGTTCTTCAAGAGCG
Source organism: Haemonchus placei (assembly GCA_900617895.1). Lineage (NCBI taxonomy): Eukaryota > Metazoa > Nematoda > Chromadorea > Rhabditida > Trichostrongylidae > Haemonchus > Haemonchus placei. The sequence goes on along the minus strand of UZAF01021160.1, from coordinate 3,244 downwards.
CCTTCAAAGCAATACAGATTCCAATCCTCAGAAATATGTGAACTATTTACTATGGTTGAGCAACCAAGGTAATTCCTGTAAAATATCCTTCCAGCAATCCAATGTAGCTTTCGATGCCAAACTGAGTTTTCTTTTGCCAAATCAATTTGGATCTTCCGCTACTGTTTCGTCTTACGGTTGACCTTTCCTACTTATCAGAAGATTTCGTCAGGCATAGAACGTGTAGTAGTATTATATACTCAACACGTTCTTAAAACATGCATACAAGAGAACTTGTCTTTGTTTGTAGAGAAAAAAAAAACTGGTAAGCCTCCTACAATGAAACGCTATATTCACGCAAGAATCATTAGAAAGGCGGTGAGCTTGACAATACAGGTTATACGGCGACACAAACCTTTCCTTCCACTTCAGCAACCTAAGTGCAGCAAAGTGTATTTGAACATGCAAAACAATCTACTCACCACCGCTGCTACTTCGAAGCAGAGTGGAACCAGACGTTGCCGCAGAAACGGTATCCACCATTCTTGATCTTTGGCACTAGAAAGAAATGGAAAGCTTCAAAATAAGCGAAATAGTGATATTAATAAAAAACGATTCTTCTGGATTAGAGGGCCGACTTTCTGCAAAAGTTTTCGCGTTTCAAAGGTACACTTGTACGAAGTTCCTTACGTTTGGCACTTTATTGGCGACCGTGCGATCTACCGAACCATTCGCCAGACGCTACTAACCAAGGAAGCCATGCCTGCTCCCACGTAACTTTGAACGGACATGGCAGAGTTGGTGTGTCATTACAGTTTGGAATGCTGTTTACGATCCTACTTACTATCAAGCGCTTCGGCTGTCGTTATGTATGTCTGTCACGAATTTCCTTAGCTTCTTTCGATCTGCCTGGGGAGAACGGGTCAAGCGTGGGATAGGTGGGCCATGTCCCGAGAAATGTAAAGCACACATCAGCTTGGCAAAGCCCCGCCCATGGTGGGCGTGGCGTGCATTGATTTCTTTTATTTTCACATTGAAACACAAGCAGCAGAAGCTGTCTCGGAATAGATACCAGGTAAAAACTTAACAAAGATGAAACTCGACCTGAAAACTAACGTGCACTTCATCATAGGACTTAAAGATGAACTGTTCAAGTTTCCTACTGGTGCTGGGTTTTCCTCATTGATATTTGCTTCTCTGTAGGGAGTGGGTAAACATTGTCTTGAGTAAGCGCGACTTGCGTATATGACTGCTAGAATAGGACGCTCACTTAAATAAAGATGAGAAAATGTGGTGGAGCCTCTACTGGGAAAACGAGCCGCTATGCTGAATTTTCGGTGACGACGGGAAACAAAGAGCAAATCACCTTAGGTTGAGGAACTCATTTTATATTTCGACATGATACAGTAGGGTTTCGAATGCTGTTTATCATACCTGATCATAAACAACATTCGAAACCCTACCGCTATACCTAGATTTCCAATCTAAGTTATAAAAACATGCTGATCCCAGAAAATTGGACGAGGCTTACATCAAGTTAGGGAGGCTTACCTCAAATTGGAGAAAGAGGTTTCTTCCAAAAGGAGAGCTATCGCGTTCATCCAAGGATGGATGGAGTAGCAAGTAATATTTAACTGAAAAAGAACTTGCTATTGAAGTCACCACGTTCCATTCACGTTAATAGTACCAGGTTATTTTTTGCTGCATTGGTGTTTTCCTCACAAACATTCACGAAAAATTCCAGCAGTTCTTCCATTGATGTCGGGTGACAGTTAATGTAGAACTGAAAAATCTCGAGTTTTTTTAATGAAGCGGTTTTCATAACCCATCAATAAACCTGCATCCTGTAGCCAGTTGCTAACGTATTGTGCGAGCGAATTGATTTCATCATTTCGATAGTTTCACTCTTGAAAGTCATAAAATCCTGCAAAAAAAGTAAAGTCTTACTAACGCCCGAAAGAAAACATCCCTCTCTGGTCTGAAAAAAAAAAGATTCAAGAAAGGAATTGTAGAGAAATACCCCTTTCATCATTTTAAGAATTCGATATTGGCAAAAAATAATCTTACTCACAAAACCTTTCACCACCGGAAGATTTTTGAGTATTTCCAGAGCTGTAGTTTGACATAACTGGAAAGAATCATCCAAACAGGAAACCAACGCAGCGAACTGATGAGGTGTAATAGTGTCATACAGATTGAGTTGTTCGAGGAATAATGCTGAAAGGAAGAGTTAATCGCAATCAACGAAAATAAAGATCTATTTATAAGTTTCTTTCAGATCGCATTGCGAATGGAGAGGAAAGAAACACTGTGTCTACGATAAAATTTTTCGTAAAATAGATCATTTACTTTTTCCATGCGGTCGCAATGTCTCCTCAACATAGATGCACTTCAGGAGGGACAAAGCCATAATACGCCGGCAAAAATTAGCCTCATTTGAAAGCGACTCATAAGATATGGAAAGAATAGCCCTGAAATGGCAAGCCTTCACAGTGAACAGAGAAATTTTTCGCAGCACTGCGTACTCAGAAAAATGTATCTATCTAAGATCGAAGTGCACAACATTACAATCTATTATACAAATGACGGTGTATAAGCGCCAAATCTATTGCCTGCCCTTCTGCATGCTAGTGTGCTCATGGATTACAGTATCACATCAGAGATAACCTCAACAGGCTAGGCCACTTATGGCAAAGTAAAGGTTAAATCGAGATAACAGAAGAAAGGGAACTAAGCGGGTTTGGAATATTGTTCCGAACTTTCAAAGCTGGTAGCGAAACTTTGTTTTCAGAACAGCACAGAATTAAGGAGAATGGATGGAGATGGGTAGCAGAATAGTGAATGAATGTGAAGAGGTAGATATCATTCATAATTGGCTTTCCGGAAGAGTGAGAACTCCCTACTTGATTTCAAGACGGTGTAGAGATCTTCCATGTTCGGTCTTCTTGAAACCTGGGCATATTGTATAATGTTTTTCCACTGTTTTGCCGTACAGGTTTGTTAAGGCAGAAGCCGCTTTATTGGTCGACGTTTCGACAAATCGTCGTCTTCAGGACCTGAAAGCAGTTTGGAGCTCCTGATCTGTGGCTTACCCGACCAAGCGCCCAAACGCGCCAGCCCAGTTGCAACAGCTCCCAGAAACTTAAACACTAAAAGATCCGAACCGAGAAACCAACCCTCTGCGGTTCCACCAACGTTGTCGTCCCACTCGATTTCGTGAACAAACAGGGACAAATGAGATACACCATTGACGGTCGATAGATAA
>UZAF01021158.1:0-14387 GCA_900617895.1 Haemonchus placei | reverse complement strand
GAAGTAAAAAGGGGAAATAGATAGATGAGCAAACCATAGGCAAATATGTCCCTGCAATCAATCCAAACTGCAGGCACCGGGCTAGAAACCGGAACGCATTGAAAGCTCACAACAAAGCGTTATTCATAGAGTATTCATCTGCTGTTGACATGGCAAGACTGAAGATCACGCGGCTTCATAATCGTGAGCATCCATTGAAATTTGTAGGCAAAATCCCATGAGGATCGTTCCAATCGATGTGAACGGTGAGCTCCTACGTCAACACTCCCACAATGAACTAGTCCTGAAGCGCTGCGATCAATGCTGCTGAAGTCATCGACTTCCTATGGGGACACAGTCGGGACTTTGTCGTTGGAAAGCACTGCCACTCAGGACCAAAGAACTTTTAGAACGAGTTGTTAAGGGAGACCACCCAAAAGTCAAGGCCAACTGCTCTGTTCGTGCATGCATAAAACCAAGATGCATGTTCTAATGTAGATAGAAAGAGGGGCGAATGCGAACCACACGTGTGATTTGTTGCGCGCCACGCGAATTAGGCCCATTTAGCCAGCGACGACTATTAGAAGAACGTTAGAGAGAAGCTACTCGATCTATCACGTCATCCCAAAAGTAGTGAGGATTCCTAGATCAAAAAATAATTCCCTTGGGCAAATTCTCTGGCATTTTGTTGTCTGGCGCCTACGCCTAGTAGACAACCGCTTTCTCGCTAGTCACGAAAATCTGTGGGAAAGGGAGGCTCGGACCCATTTTGGCTTAAGAAGCTTCGTTTTGACTTGATGTTCTGTTAACTGCTGTTATTTCGCCGCAGTACGCGATGCGAAAGTCTCACAAGGTTGGTGAGTTATGGTATAATGGATAAAAGCACGAAGCCCGGATAGTATAGACACGGGTCCGAGTCCCCTCCGAGGCCGAAGTTTTGTCCATAACTCGCCTACCTTGTGAGACTTTAAAAGATTCAGCAGATGAAGGGGGTGGGGCCAATCGAGTGTGTCAATAGGTAAAGAATAAAGAGAACAGTATGTTTCAGGAAATGCCTTCCACTCAAAGAGTAAACACCGTTTTTCTCGCAGCAAACAACTCGCCTTTATTTTCCATGCAAAAACACCCGTAGTGGCACAAACAATTGGTTGTAGCTATATAACGAATTCCTATTAATTCCAACACGGCCACGAAGATGAAGTCTTGACGTTAAGTGAAACTTACCTACATAGAAGTCTGTTCGGGAGAGCTTACATGGAATACGATTGTTCCTCAGAATGCTATTTCAAATTACGGATAGAAATTTCAAGAGAAGCCAGATCATGAAGTGTTCTGAAGGGCTAAGAAAACACCTTCAACTGCGATCGAGAAGAGTGGTCATATCGTAAAAGTTGGATAGTCAACAACTAGTGAGTAACCCTGGTCAATCAATACCTATCGATGTCGACCGGTGACGTGAGCATGATCGAACAAACAGTCATTTCTAGGCTCCCTTCTGAATTGAAGCAATTACGTAGACTCTTAAGGATATTACTTTCCGTATTTAGTAGGCAGGTAGCTCAAAAATGGGCTATCAATGCATTCTGACAGAACACACTCCAGCACGATAATAATCAACCACTTGCCGTACACACGGTCCAGTGAGCATGAATTGGAAAGGCTTTTAGGAAATTCTACAATAATCGTGAGCATAACGTGGCATAAAATAGTCATATTCACTGCTGTTCTAAGCCCTTGTTCAAAAGCGAATTTTCCGCATCTACGGGAAACGTGGTTCAGTTGTATAACTCAAAGCACCTGGTACAGAATATCCTACGATATTGTCTTAGGTTCAGCTGTAGTTTGCTGTGTGTGTGGGTGTGTGTATGTGTATGTATGTGTGAATGTACAAATGTGTGTGTGTGAGTGTGTGTGTATGTGTATGTCAGTGTGGGTTTCACCAGAAATCCGTAAGTCTTATCCCTCCGGCTCTAGAGAGTTTATTTAAGGTGGGAATAAAGGCGACTGTATCCGAACACTGATGGTGGGTTACAGGGAGTCATAACAACCGATATAAGCTTAAAAAACCTTAAAATAGGAGCTATCGCAACAGCGGCGCTTTTTGTATTGGCAACATAGCTTTGTTAGCTTAGTATGCCATACGGTAAAGTGGTTAGGAGTGTTTTACATCGTAGTTAGTCGGGGACAAAGACCGATAATGACTGATGAAGGCGTTGAAATGCAAGAGCCACTAGAACACTTGCTCTTTTCGCACTAACAACGAGTTCTATGATAGATTATAATACAGGGCGTGGCTAGAGCACAGATTATTGCATTGAAACCGGAAAATCTTAAAGGCACCGTTCACGATAAAAAAGGTTATTGAGTTCTTACCTTATTAATACTCAGCAGCCCCCATGGGTTGTAGAAGGGACCCTCTTACTCCCCCAATCTCGACGTGCAGGGCATAGTGGCAGCCCCGTTGTTGCCGTAGTTCGTGTTCTCGCCCCTCGGTCGATGAGAAGAATATTAGCAGTTCAGCAGAATAATAGCAGGNGGAGAAATCCGATCAGATGTTTGGGTGTGTTGTCTGCAATTGCAGACATTGCGTCGCCTGCACTCGCCCGAACACTCCCTAACTGCCGTTCTTTCAATGTCAAACTCGTCCAACCCCCTTTCCAGCTCTTTTTTGACCCTTTGTATCTCTTTTTGTTCATCGTATTTTGCGCTTTTTCGTTGTTATCGCTTTATTCTAGAGTAGTTCTATCAATTCCCGTCGAAAAAGGTTACCCTAAATTTATCGTGAACGGTGCCTTCAAGGAACTCTAGACCTTTGATATTGCGGCTTCCAATGCCTTTTTTATACCCTTCAGAAGTTTGCAGTGCCAACGTAATTTAGCGCAAACACTTCGAGAAATTTGTATTGAAAATGTATCCTTTGCTCTAAAAAAAGATTGTCAGGTCAGCGAGCATCCCGACTTTGTTCGGAAAAAGAGGGGAGCCCGGAGTAAGCCGGGAGAATCAATTGAAGTAAAAAATAGTTGGCAAAATGTTAAGAACTAATAGGAACAATATAAAATAGACAAAAGAGACATTGGACGTCTCAGCAGGACGACAGACGAAATAAAATGGAATTGCCATTACATGGAAATTTGACATAGTGCCCCAACTTTATACCAGGAGAAGCGCTAACGCGCAAGCAAAGCACCACCACTTTCTGGAACGACGATACTTTTATAAACACTGACTTCGCAAATCTCAAAAAAGCGCTACGTTAGCCTTCCGGGCCATCCTTTTCAATTCCAAGTAAATGATTCCCTTCACCTAGGCTCACCTTTTTTTTAGTGACTATGGTAGAAAACAATCACGAGAAGCTTGAATTGACCTTCTTTCTTCCATTAGTGTGTCGAGATTGCAAAGTTGTTAGAAGTTTACGATTCCAATGAAATCTTATCTACTTCATGTAGCACTAATGTCAACGGCCGGAAAAATCCCTCTGCTTCGTGAATCATGAATAACAGTAATTTTTCCAGGAATTTCTCCAAATAGGTAGGTGTAGGTCACTGATAGGCAGGTATAGGTTACTTGGGATAGCGAGAAAGCTCCCACTACAATAAACATGCCTGAGATATGTGCGCATATCAATACTGGACCAGATAGCTGCTCCTCTGCTGCATCCAACGGTTTTCACCTGAAATTATATAGATTTTTTTTCGATTCTAGACACATCGAAGGATCGTAGAGCCCCGTAAAAAACATATTAGAATGAATGAAATACAAAGCCGAACAACAACAAAAGGCTTTTTTCGAGAAATGGTGATCTCGGTTTAGCCATTACCATCTTAATATGTATTTTTCCATTTATTTTTCATATTTAACGTACCACAGATCTCCGCGAAGCTGCGTGGAGCCAAAATTGTAGACGTAGAAAGCTTTACAGAAAGAACAAAACTATATTCAAGGTTATCGTCAGTGATATCAATGCCAAGACTGGCACCTAAAGAACGGCCGAAGGACTTCACATGGATAAGCACGAAACGGAAAGGAATAAAGAGGGTGAAAGCCAGTGCGAGTTTACCGCGTCGACCAACACCATTCCAAGTAAATCGCAGTTCCAGAAGCCCTCTTATGATCGCACCATCTTCAATTGAAAGTTTGGCCTGGTGACTTCGCTGTTGCTCCGTAATTTTCGACATTCGTAAGGTCGGATCCACGTCTACTCCGCGTCAGATTTTGTTTTCAAAGCATGGAGAAAGCTGTTAAGATCAGGAAACGAAACCCCAATTTGTGAAGCCGTAAAGGAAAGTGGTAAAGGGGGATCTGGAAGAAGGAAGAGCAGCAGTACTGGTCAGAACAGCCGACACCGGAGAGTTCATTCGCAATGTCAGTCGGAGCTTCGCCAGTTGCAAGAGACGACTTTCTTCGTTCTACTTGACGAAAAAGTTACGCATCTTGGAGGACAATAGGGAACGTCATCTACGATTTCTACTTTGACCGCTTCAAATGCTATGCTCATCATAGAATCACGTCGGTATATGAAGAGCTACACAGCGTCCGATTCCGATACACAGCGTCCGGTTCTGATAAGATGAAATAAACATATAGCTTTCTTCCAGTTATCGTCGGATCCTGGCTCGTCTCTTTACCAGACGCCCTCTGTATGCAAAGTACGCGCCTTCAGAAAGAGAAGACCATGCTCATAAGGGATGGACTAGTTTCTTTAAGGCAAAATGGTACAAACATCTAGCTGCGTGAACTTCGGTCGAAAACCAACCTAACGGATGAACCTGGAGCTGAGTAGAAGGCCACGCGCGAGATGAAGAGCATCCAAGAATGTTGAAGGGGTAGTGAGAAAGATAAAAAAACTTTCGACCTCGCATCCACCTTTTTAACCCTACTATGCCCTGAGCTGAGCCGCTGAAAGCTCTATTTTAGCCTTACTGGTATTGGCCCTCTATTCGATTTCCATTCAACAGAACCGCAGCGGTCATCAGAACACATTTGAATGGATGATTGGCCAATACAACCGTACAAGTCACTGCTCCCACCTCCCTCACGAGTCCGCTACCGTCTAACGATCCAAGAGGGATCAAAGGCGCGATTAGTCCGACGCAGGGTCCAATTGTCGGACTATGCATATGGCAGTGAATTATCCGACACTACACCACATCCGTCCATTCCGTACAATATTGAACGGATTTTCAATTTCAGCCGTTTTTTGTTCGAATAAAAACATACCTTCAGCATCACAGATTTCGTCATAGCTACCGCATTCTGGTTGTCCGTGGCGCAATGCACATTCAAACGCATTGCAACCGCATTTAATCTGAAAACTGGTCTTCATAAAAGGAAAGCTATCGGAAGATTTTTTTGTAGAATTACTTCTCGTTTGGTTTCTCGCTAATAACCGCGTTCAGAATGGCCCAGCGAATCCGAACAAACTCGGGACGATATGACAACGTCGTCATGACAGAATCATCGATACCCGACAGAAGTCCATGCAACCATTTCACGCACATTGCCCTGAATTACGTAAGGTGAAAGTGAAACTACATAAACATATCATTTACATTCACAAATATATATTTAAATACTTACTTTGTTTGCTCCCACTGTATATGCGAATTCAAAAGTCGTTCAATGGCTAACAACTGTTCCTTGGCAAACATACAACTGGGTGAGTTACTCTGCACTAGCCATTCAGAGTTCGATAAAAAATAATCGTGACTGCAATACTTCGATATTTGTCACCAAAAAAAAAAGAGAGGAAAAAAAGAGAAAGAAAAAGAAAAAGAGCAGGAAAGAAAAAGAAAAGAGAAAGGGTACGTAAAAGAAAAATCACAATAGAAAAAAACCTACGATGCAACATGCATGTGCATAACACTAAGCAGACAGTAATGAACTGCTGGATACTTGGTGATGAACCATTGTTCGGTAAGTGGCATCTCTTTCAGCAGAAGATGGAATAATGACGGGCGCAACCCCATCATCTAAGCAATATTAGTTCATGCAAAAATGACTATGATGACATAAGATGGTTGAACATTTCCACCAACCACAATCAGACTACTTTTCAATGAAGCAAGTGCCGCAAAAGCTCCTATAAGGATCAGAAGTCGTGCTTCCTTTTCCCGAATCAATGTGAACGAGTCCGAGTTATCGTCGCGAAGGGAAGCGACCTCGCCTGAACGAAGGAAGATCTTACTAGGAAAAGATTCCGAGTCGAAGTGGCCATTTAAAGTAGGATATTAGATTAAATGGTGAGTTTTCGACTGACAATCCTGAATTCGCTTGGAAAAAACTGAATCGATTTTCTGAATGAAGTTATGAAGGCGTTCTTAGGGCACCGCGCAATATTCAGGCACAAAAAATATTTGCGCACGATGACTCGCAATGAAGCTTGGAGCAGGGCCTTTTAAACACGACCCGATAGATCGGGTTTGCTTTCTATAGAGCTTTCTTGTTAGGGTCTAAGAAGGTTCCATTTTCATTCTATCGAATTCTTCAACTATTCTAATATTTGAGGTAATTCAGTTCTCAGTGAATCGACACCTTGAACTCTTTCTTAGCAGCTTCATAATTTTTCACGATCTCAAAAACAGGTTCAAGACTCTTGTCCGAACCAATGATACGTCTTATTTCGAAGTACCATTTCGACTGGCACCGGACAAAATTTCCAAGCCACGAATATGGTATATGCTTGTTAAAATGAAAAAATGGCTTACCCAAGAGTTTCTCTCTCACTGTAGTATACGAAGCCAGCAGTAGCGGCAAGACTGAAGGACACATCATCGAGGTGTAAAGGGATAACAACGCCGACGCAAGTTTCGGTCTGAAAATGTGAATTTCTAACGAGCTACGGACAATCGCCAAAAACCATCAGGAAAAAAAAACTTATTTTGAAAAAGATGAGCATTCTCGATGCTGCAAAGGGAAAATCACGACAACATTGTAATAAAAGTACATATCCCTTGCTTAGAGACGTACTACTTACTTTTTAATCTACTCATATAACACTTTAAATATAATGGGTTTTCTAGCAAAGGGTGTCAGTCAACGGGAACAACTGTTATAGACCGGTTGGGAAATAAGTTAGAGAGTAAATCGACTGAATGCGCTTTTCTTGGGAAAAGAACGATTTCATTAGACAAAATGTATAGGTGTATAGGTGTAATCCATTAAATTTGTTGTGCCACCCTTGGCATTAATAAAGAGACATCGGCACCTTAAGGTTGTCTCGTAAGAGGTGGTAGGACCGCAGATAAATGGGACGCAAAGAGCTGTTAAAGGCTGATAACGGGGGTTTAAAAAGAAGGCACTCAATTTGTAGCACATTTTTCATGACGACAGAGCGCTAACTTTTGCAAGTGATGTGTCGAACAGTCAGGAACATTAGAAAAGGGATGCGAAAAGGATGAGGACTGACAGGCTTTAAGAAAGGCAGCCCAAAAGGAACACCTTTCTTTCGGAAATATAATACTATGTTTGTGCCCCACAGTGTTATGCTGATACCACCGAGGACCAAGGCGAGTGGGGAAAAAGAGGACCAAGGCGAGTGGGGATAAAGTGATACCTGAAGGCTGCGATCTGTTACCAAAAGAGGAACACTATATGCGCTGCACCAAGATTAATCAGAGAATGATAAACTATGCGCCGAGAATTGGTGCCTTCAACTTGGATCGCTTTTGCCAGTTCGTTGACGAAGTGCTTGTGGTTTCTGATTAGCAAGGCATCAGAAACACCGCCTCAATAATAAACCACAAAGTTCAGGGAATGGAACTTCATCCACTTTTTGATTAGAGATTTAGACCTGGTCGACTCCCCTTTTTTCTCACTTTAACTCCTCACAGCGCAATTTTATCTTGACAAATCGCCATTCTTGACAGATTCCTACTTTTTCGGGTATAGATTTCAATGTGGAAACTAAACATTTGTTAAGTGGATTTGATTATTACAGAATTAGGTTCATGATAAGAAGCCACGTTGCGTTCTTATTGAATTTAATTGCAGAGATCTCTACAAAACCGCTGTTAAGGATTCCAGTGAGAACCTGCAAAGTTCGATGGGTTGACAAATCAGTTTTTTTGAGACAATATCGGACTCCTCACAAACTATATTAAAACAAACCTGCCGCAGACAGATAGTTGGAAAACTGAATTTTCCAGTATCCCGAGTCTTTCAATAAGAGGAACTGTGAATTCGGCAGGTAAGGATGGAACTGTGAACATCTAAAAGTCATACTTAGATAAAGGATTCTCATCATGGAAGCAGGGCAGTGCTTACATACCGTGGTGAAATATTTGATACAATTGATTACGGCAGCTTCGTTGTAGCGAAATTTGTGCATTATCTCTACTGCTGTTGTTGCACATCTTGATACGATGTGAACGTTCTGAAAAGAAGTGAATTCGCAGAACTCTTCAGAGTTCACAGCCCTCGTTTTCCTATCACGATCTACCTGTGCATCAACAATCGGCACAGCCGTTGAGAAAATTCCACAGTATTCCGATAGGAACACTCCTACACGAAAGGATGGCTCGGATCCAAGTTTAGCCATGCTGGAGCTGCATGAGGTCAGTGACTAAACATAAACCCTTAATGGAGCGGAAACAAAAGAGAGATACACGTACGCTACCTGCTGTACAACATCCCAGTAAAACTGCTGAATACAACTTCGATCTTGAACATATATCTCTATCAGCACAACAAGGAGTTCCAGGACAGAGCAAGCTTTATTAATGCAATTGCGAAGACCCCCGTGCTTTTCATACTCCTGGAAAGAACTCATAGAACGAAAAAATTGTTAAATCTCTATTACAAGTCTCAACTACCAACCTCGACGTATCCGCCGATGTCGTCCAAGAATTGTGACATCATTTGGTGACCGAAGTCGGGCATTTTGTGCCAAAATGGCAGGAGCGACTTGATGACTTCATGACACTTTTTCGGCACAGACGATGGCATTGAAGTTTCTAGGTCCCATCCAACCAAGTAATCGATGATCTCCTTCAAACCAACAAAAATCTAAGAACAGGTAATATGGTAACTAACAAAGCCTTCTGCCGCTCTACAATTTGTCGCAGTTTCTCATCATGGTCCTTAACTTAAATAAAATAAATTCAAAGATGCCCGAGTTCACGGCCTAAATCTGACAACCTAGTCAAATTGCTTAATCAGCGGCTAGAAAATAAGCAACGTTAAAAATATATCCGTAGGAATGCGCTAATTGTTTACAGATGTATTTATCAATAGAAATATATTAACAAATGAGCAGAAAACAGCCGAAAAAAGAACTACCTCGAAAAAATTTTCGAAAACGTGTGGGTATTCTTCAGCCATTTCACGGCAAACATCGAGTATTGGGAAAAACACCAGGTGCGAGTTGGAAAAGTCGAGAAATTCAGCAAGAATTCTCAAAACACTCTGAAAGACAATAAAAAACCGTTTATCTCATGTTAAGAATAATTTCATAGTTATGCATGGTAAAGGTAAAGAAATGACCGTACCGTGGCAAAATGATCCGACAAGCGAATTCGTTTCGATTTTAATTCAACTAAAGCGTAGTGTAATGCAGAAACAAAAATTGCTTGTTCTTCTTCAGCAACCGGTCTCGCACATTTCAACTGAGTCTCAGTCCATTTGACAAATCTAAATGTTAGAGTTCAGTGAGAGAAAAAGATAACCCTACTGAGCTGCCTGATTAAAGCCATCAAAAGCATCTCGGGGCTTCACAAAACTACAAGCAGTTTCAAGCACCCTTCTCCAGGCTAGACTTCATTACAAGACTAGTAAGACTCCCGGCTTGAATCCGTTCCTATTTAAATCCACTTATGGTCACTTGTCTGGAGCACATTCTAATGAAACAAAATCATTGAAAGCCTAATTGGGAGGGCAACGGACTCTGCAGATGGGATGCAGCTGAACTGATCAATCCCATCGCCCTGATTATATGGGCTCATAGAAAAAAAGAGGAGGATCGCTCTAGAGTCACTGAGAATAAGGGGCACCAGATATTTTTTTTTNTTTTTTTTTGTTTTTAGTTCGAGATTCCCGTTCACTAACTCCAATATGACTCCCTCCTAAGCCCAAGCAATTTAGATTGTACTATGAATGATGCTTTTGTTCCCGACCAAGATTTTTTACTCTGTGAAGGCAAAAGCTCTTGGAACGGTTACACCTTCCAAACAAAAATTGACGCGTTACTTTTCAGTGTTCGATGTGGGATGTGACACTATCGTAGGTGGTTGAAGATAGGAACTGAATGCAAATAGAGGCTGATAAGAGCCCAAGGCAAGAGCCACTGTCTGTTACGCAATTAGTACTAACGTGAACAATGGCATTTTGGAGGATGATATGGAGTGCGTGGTGGCGTGGATGGTTGGTCATAGAGATTGATGGCAATTGATAAACGCTGACAAGAAACCCTAGAGAGCCTTTCTTTCCTGGAACTGGAGTGCCAAAAACTTAGGTGAGATTATGAGGATGGTGTATGAATACTAACGGTATATGACAGGGAGTCATATTAACCGATAAAGGTTGATGAGGGCTCTTACAACAAGAGCTACAGAGTGCGCTTTCCGTAATATTAGCAGAGCCTTAACAGTTTAATATTTTCCATACTTGGTCGTTATGATAGGATCGGAGATCACAGGTGATAGTAATCCATCACGGCAAATAGGAGCTGATAAAGGGCTATGGAATGCAGAAGCCGTTGCGGCTGATACTCCCTACTTGTAAATAATGCCATTCTTGTGGGTGATGTGGGTTTAATTGGAATCGTGGATGGTTGGTGAAGGCCGATAAGAGAGCATGTAATGCCAGGCGCAACTAGGTCTGCCCTTTCGTGCTAACAATCGAACATTGACACCTTGGCGTTGTTTGGGATGATTTAGGCAGCTATAGTTGGTGACAGGGATTGATAACAACTAATAAGGGCCGATAATGGCGCCGGAGTAAAAGTGCCACTGAATGTTCTCCTTTCGTGTTGAAGGCAAATCCTATATACTTCAATATGTGATGTCAGGTGTAAGAAAACAGATACCGGATCACAGAAAAGGCTAATAAGAAACTCAGAACGAGACACTCACTCAGCGCATAAAGGCAATCGTATTTACGATGTAGCTGTGACATCAAGTGACAGTAGTTCACACCATAGAAGGAGAACAACATTGGATCATTTTTTGCTAACAGACTATTACGCACCAAGATAACCGACTCAGTAAGAAATGACGTTTTCTCGACATTCCTGTACCATTGCGATAAGATTTATCCGGCCGCCAAATATTCGATGCAAGAAGAAGATTTCATTTGTGGATACCAATCAAGCCTCCGGGTAACTACGTGGAGCGAGTGGACCCTGCTATAGCAAATTCGCTACGCCAGAAAATCGAGCAAAAAATTGTGACGTGCTTGGCTCATGACTATTGACAAGAACATAAGATCGAGACTTAATAACCATGAGCGTAAGCGTTATCCAACATCGAGCACCAATTGCAAGGCTCTGCTAATTCCAAGCTTAGTAATATTACGACCCTAAGTCAATTTTGTAATGCCCGCATAATTCCCAGCTTTCGTAGTGAAAATTTTTTGATCAGAAACTTATCACTTGTTCAGGAAAGAGGAATTACGGGTCAGCCCAGAATCATGATTTTTGTTAAAGGATGGATATCGGCGTGAACTTGGCGAAATACTGTTGGCACACAGCTTAATGTCATATGTGGAGGTGATGCTAATAGAAGAGCAATCAATAGTAGTTAAATATTCGCTCACAGTATGAATAGCTTGGTAAACTTCACATTTTTACGGGCTTTATTGTTCTCAAGAGAACAAAAAAAAAACTTTTATTTCATCACGAACTCAAGACACACACCGAAATGGCGGTCCCGAACATAGGTGAGAAGTTCTTAGCGGTCAGCATATGCTTAAAAGAGAATGTAAACTCACTCATCAAACTCATCAACCAAGCTTGCCCCAATCATACCAGCTATGCGTCCACACCATTTCTTCACTTCCAAACTACCATATTTTGGATGTATAACGGCAGCCAACTCTCCAAGAATGTCTTTTTTATCGTTCTTGATGTCCTAAAAAACGGCATGTCGTCCTTCATCAGAGCCCAGAGCTCGCAGTTCAAAAGCCTTACATTGATGTCATAATCAGAACAGGTTAGACCACGGTAAAGTTCATGACATGCTTGGATACGAACATCTTTCGAGACCTTGTCTTTTGTATTTATCTGAATTTTCAGAATAATAGCAAAAAAATACAAAGAATAAAGATTTCAAGAAAGAATGAGCACTGTGTCTTCACCTGCTTCAGCAGCGTTTTAATATCCTGTTGCTGTGGAAGTATCACAGGAACCTTCATAATAGTTCACTCTACAGATTTCAAGTTTCTGTCGGAATTCGCATAACTTTTAGTTGAGAAATAAGTGGTCAATATGGAAGAATAGGTAGAGACCAATTCAACCTGAAATGTATGGTTGTAACAAAGGTTGCCTCAAATATCGCCAAGTTATAAATAGGTGCAGTCAGAGTTCAACGACGTGTTTTGTTCCAACGAGGGGGACGGTACATTCGTGCGATTCGAGCTACGCGCGGCAAATTGCGCGGTGAAGTTCGTGGCCTTCCGAACGGCCCTGGCACCTATTACTGAGGCACAAACTTGAAGTAGAGTAGATTAGTATGGTCGGCTAAGCCTACGAAACTACTTTACTGCNAATTTGGGCTCCAATCATAGGCGCTAAATTCGTCAGAATAGCTATAAATTTCGTCGCGCAATTTGCCGCGCGCAGCTCGAATCGCACGAATGTACACACACCCTTCCAACGATCCACCGACCGATGGCGTTGCTGGCAATTTGTTGACCACGCTGGACATTGATCGATACTGCCCACGCTGTTTTAAACGCAATCTGTCCTGCGTTGTCAACATGTGGCCGCAATATCGTGCGTTGGTCGATCGTTGAAACAAAGCAAGTCGTTGAACACTGGAAGCCCAATCAATGAGCACACGGTCTTCATCAAGATCATCAAAACTTAGACAAGCTTATGTACAAGAATGATGAAAAGATTGTTCAGATTCTATGAATATTAAGTGCTATGAGGCTGCGATCGGATGGCTATTGAGTACTCTGCGCTTGACGCATCACCTGCTATCAGAGGTACATTCATTAGAATAAAAAAAGGGGCTAAGATGCCAGGTGGAATTATAAACATGAAAACAATAAGCTTATCGTCGTTTGATTGCCATGCATAAAGAGTTCAGGAAAAACAGTAAATACTTCTCCAATAATAAGCAATAGGCGAGTAGGAGGAATTCGGCTTGAGAAGTGTAGAGCAGTACGATAATGTTGAGCAGAGACCTTCACCTACCGCTATTCGAGGCTTGAAGATGAATCGCAACTTCCCCGAAAAAGTTTTTCACACAGCCAGCTCGAAACACCAACGAAGACAACTGATTTTTTCTCCAGGTAATCTTGAAGGAAAAAACAGTAAAGACAATGGAAAATGAATAACCAGATAAGCTGATCTTATAATTTCAGATCCTTTTACTTTCGCTTTCGCCCTATCAGCCGTGTTAAAACTTTATTTTATCTAAGTATTTTAAGTCTTCTGACGAAGATAACACGTGAAAAACAAAAGAAACCACTATAAGATGTACAGCGCTTTTCGCAAGAATGAAAAGATGAACAAACGTATTCAACAAGATACCCAAACGTACCACAGCTCAAATGGCTTTGAATGAATATTGATAGATGAACTTGATCACGTTTGTGAACTGTACAGGAAGGTACTGCGGCTGCGTCGCGGCCTTTGCAATGGGGCGAGTTGTTCTCACCTACAACATGATTAACTGAGCACTATTCCAATTCACGCATACTAACTAGATCCTCCAGTTTGTCTTCCATCCAGGGTATTACTCAGATAACGCCGAGGTCTCAATCTTTTGTGTTGTATCGGCATGCCCTACTAAAGCCTACCGCCCCTGATTTCTTTCTGACCAAAAAATGGGTTGTGGAAATCCCATATCTAGCGGTTCAATCGTAACTGGTTGGAATTGGAAGTCTATTATCTACCGACTTTGTTAAGGCTATGTTCCCATCATTACCTTTTAAACCGTTTCGATTTTCGAAAGCCTACCCCTGAATGGGCTATGCTGTGAGTTACTTTTCAATCACACACCAAATCGATATCTATCACTATGATTTAACGGACGGAGGTGATGTAGTGGCAAGCGGCGCACCATTACGCGCGCCCGGTCACAGTTCTCGATTCCCAGACTGATATACAGCAGCGGTCGAAAGTCTTCGGTGTAACGGTTTTCTGATCGTAACTCTTTTTTCTAGTGAATAGATCTAAGGGGCAGAGGTGGTGTAGTGTTAAGTGGCGCACTATATCACACGCACGGTCACGGGTTCGAATCCCGGAT